>APFE031570684.1:6196-31250 GCA_000404065.3 Pinus taeda
AAATTGTTTCCTGATGTTCATACACCTTCCCCTATCCTTCATGTACCTTATCATACACTTCCCAACACTCAGATCCCCCAAAATCCTCATCTTTGCACAAACCCTAGTTTCTAGCTATAACGTGGCAATTTTCTAGGTTAGGCCTGTGTTTTTCCCTTTTGGACCCTTTCCCCTCACTCAATCTCTGAGATTCCACTTTCCCATGCTTCCTAACATCCCTCCCCACTCCCAAAAATTTCCCCAAGAATTTAGAAGCCCCTTATCCCCTTCATTTTGCTTCATTTCGACCAAAACCCTTGTTCCACACATAGGGACAAGTCGCACTCAAATAATGTTCTAGAGAGATCAAAGATGAATTTCGGGAAACGGAGAGATTTTTTTGTCCAAAACATGCCAAGGAAGAAAAACCTCCTTCACTTTTTGCACAGGTGTCATAGTTTTAAAGAAATGCCAAAAATACCGGTGAGAACGAAGGTGCTCCAAGGACGGTTGGTCAAAACACAAAAACGAAAGAAAACGCCCGATCCACTCCAAATTTTGGCCAAAGCCTCTTTGACTGAGCATGGTACTTGATTGGGGACTCCAGCCCAAATTTCAAGAAATTTGGAGAAAATTTTGTCATTTGTGAATTTTTTGTGCAATTTACAGGTTTTGGCTTCTCAACGGGTCTCACCCCCGGCGAGACCCTTTGTCATCGTAGCTCCGTTTGGAAAAAACTCAGCATTTTTGAATTTGGCATGACAAGTTACACTTTCTCATCCATTAGTAAGAAATTTCATCAAGTTCTGGGCCTCCAAAAGGTCAAAATACATGCAAAATTTGACTTTCTGCCCCTTTTTTGAGTTGCAGAAACAAGTCTTGGGAGAATTACGTTTTGACAGGGAAAATCAACTCCAAATTGAAAAATTCCAATTGGGTTAGAAATTAGACTCACCGACCTTTCCAATGAGCTATCCTGCACCCAATTCTGACACTGGGAAGGCCTCCAAACAGAGCTGCAAAGGTGTGCGACCCGTTGAGGAAATTTTGCCAGATTTGACCAGTTTAGCCCAAGAAAACGCAGTTTGGCTCCAGTTTGACTTTTTGGGGTGAAAGATGATTATCTTTGATGTAATTATGGCAACTCTAAGACACTTTTACTCTTGTTTAACACTTCTAGAAGATTCATTCATGAAAAGGGTAAAAATTAAATGAATGAATCTGTTTCCAAGTTTATAGAGGCAAGTTGTTTTGACTGCCTAGATTTTAGTGCTAAGTTTAGAAGTGGTTGAAACAGCTCCTAGAAGGATGAGCTCAACCCCTAGAGGCAAGAGAAGAGGTTGGCTTGCCTATATTATGTATTTTCTCAATCATTTTCAAGGGTTGGAAGGTGGGACTCTTGAGGGAGTAGCTATCATTGTATTATTTCACTGTATCTCTGCAATTTTTGGCTAAGGAAGACCAGGGTTTTGCAGTCCTTTTTGGGATTCTTGTGGTTACATGTATTGATGGTGTGTTTCTCTATGTACCTGTAAGTGTGTTATGTGAATCATTTCCTTTATTTTCCTTCTGCACATTAAACAAACGAAGTGTTAAAGTAAGAATTCACGACTGTCATGCTCTGCTTTTAAGTTTGTTTAATTTCAATGTTTTCTACTGTTTAAGGAGGATTCAAAGTTATTGTTTGCCCTCCTTAGCTCCTCACCTGTCTTTCTCATCCATTCACCTCAGCTTAAGGCATCAATACTGTCTCCTAGCTCGCCCCAAAGAACCCCCTGCAGAAACTGTGTCAAATCCCTGCACCCAAAATTGCCACTTCCTCAATTTGCCACCCAAAACCCAAAAATTTCAAAATCAATCCTTCTAATCAGTTTACTAGCCTAATATCAGCATTACCTTCTTGGTCATCTCATCCATTGAATATTTTTCAAGAGAGACCGGAGAGAGCCTTCTCCTGCCCCGTAGGGCTAGCTACGAGGCTAAAAGGTTTGATGTTGCCTTGAGGTTTGCCTTTTTCAGCCTGAGGTGAAATTTCAAGTGCTAAAACATTGTAAAGATTATATTAATAAAAGAATTTATTCCTATTGTTCATTTTTTGTTCTAAATATAAGTCATCTAACTGGTAAAAGTAACAATTGAAAAGAAATACTAATTCACCTCCCCTCTCAGTATTTCCAATATCAATGCCACTCCTCAATTGGAAAAGTCGCGAATAGGAATTCACAACACACATGAAAATGGTGATTATAATTTTAGGGTTTAAGATAACAAATAAATTTGTGGGATTCACTATCAATTAAGGCCTTTCTACTAGAATTCAGTATTTAAGATCCATCCAGGTGCTAGCATGCCATGATAATACCTCAAGAAAGTACATAACATTTCAATCTTGAACAAATATTAAAAGGTTAAAACTTAAAACCAATCTCATAAAAATACATAGTACCTCATAAACTGGAAAATCTCATCATCATAAGCATCAATTCCACAACAATGTTACTCTTCCTCAATAGTAGTAGAGTTCTAAACAAGAAAAATCAAAAGGTAAAAGAGAGTGAAATTTTATCTTGTTGCTAATGTGTTATGATTTACAAATTATAAGTATCTTCCTATCTATACATGACCTAAGGTACCTTTGAAATATGTGGGGAACATGAATCCCCAAATAGCATTAAGTACATCCTCATTAAATTTGGGTGGACAATAACTCATCCACATTAAGTTTATGTTGTGCATGAATACTTCAAATTGGATTCATTTTATAGGGTAAAATTCAAGGGTTGTGTGCCTCAAATAAGTGAACATCAAGACCTATAATTAAATAACAATTCAAAAATGATCATTCAATCCTAAATATAAAAACATTTTCTACAACATATGATACTCATTATCCTAAAATAATCTTACTCACTAAAATCCACATCTTACAATGTATCAATTCATCATATTGGACAATGATCAAGTCAAAACAAATGTGCACTCCCGAGCCAAACCAATTACACTCTTCGTAATGAAATTTGAAATGGGACACAATTTGAAAATATCTGACCTTAGGATATAACCTTGCATCATGTCTAACAAATATCCTACATAATTATGTTTCCCACTTATACACAACTTTCACGTAAGGCATGTCGAAGCAAAACTTAGAATGCTATATGAAATATGGAGTATAAATCTTTAATCTCAAAGTAAATATATAATAATTTGAAAGTATGTATAATAATTAAATAAAAAATATACAATTTGAATCAATCAGATTGGCCAATACATGAATCTTGGGCATGCATTTTAGTGAAGCAAGGCAATTTTGGCTCGCTTCACAAAACATGTACACCCAACCTTCATTTTTAAGGCCAAATTGAATTCAAATTGGAGAATATTTATTTACTCATAGGTAACATTAATACAATGAAATATTTAATTTTTCACATATATGTTTGTGCTGTTCAAGAATATTCCAAATCACATGGATTTCAAAGGGTAAAAGGAAGGGTTCGTGTGCCTCAAATAAATGCCCACCAGGAATATGTGGGAACAGTGTGACAGACTAAGAAAAATAAAACTTGAATTTTAATACTTGAAACTTGTAGTTTCTTGGTTAAAACCCTATAAGTAATGTTGGACAACCTTATTTTAGTAGTAATTAGGTTTAAATTGTAGGAATTTATAGGGTAAGTTCCTTAGTTAGAACACCAAAGGACACCACTCACAAATAGATCACAAATCAGTACACCTGTATTCTTGACGTGGTTAAAATGATCAAAGATGGAAATAATCCATGGCCCGAGCCAATGTGGCCAGTTCAGGAAATTTATTAATGTAAAAGAAAGAAAATTTACATAAGCTTCTCTCATGAACGGTCACTTAACCAATGACCCTCCATGCTCTTTAAATATAGATCATGGACCAATTAGGGGTTAAGCCATGGATCAAGTGTTGGTAATACCAAGGAGAGACTGCATCGTCAGATCACTTCATGTCTAGAACATATCATGACCTTTGTATTGTAAGTTAAAAAAATACATACTAAAGAAACACACTTTACCTAACTATACACTAGACCAAGCTATACTTAATTATTTCCTATGTGTCACAATATCTTAACATCCCCACTTAAGAACAACTTGGGATAGGATTGAAAGATGTAAAAATATGAAACAATAGGAGAAGGAAGGAGGCATTAGAGCCTATCCCCCCTTAGTGACAACTTCCTAAACTCCAACCATAAATTTAAGTTTAGTAAACTTCACCTCTGTGAGAGCCTTTGTAAATATGTCTGCTACTTGATCATCAGTTGAACAATAGTACACTTCAAGAACATGGTCATGAATGAGATCTCTAATGAAGTGCATGCATAGTTCAATTTTTTTGCTGCACTCATGTTTGACTGAATATTTTCATAGTTGAATAGCACTTTGATTATCACACCAAAGTGTAGTCGGGTGTTGCTACTGAAAGCCGAACTCTGACAAGATCTGACGAAGCCACAGGGCTTCCTTACTTTCTTCAATGGTGACATGATACTCTTCTTTTGCTGAAGAAAGAGAAATTGAACCTTGTTTCTTGCAATCCCATGTAATAGGTCCAAAACCAAGAGTGAAGACATAACCTGCGGTATACTTCCGATCATCAGGGTTATTAGCCTAATCAAAATCAGTGAAACATACCAATAGAGGAGATTCTTCTGCACTGTAATGAATCCCAAACCGAACTGTACCTCGAACATAATGAGTATCATTTTAGCTTATTTCCATTGACTTTCATGTGGGTTTTACATAAACTGAGCAACAAGGTCAATAACAAAGGAAAGGTCAGGACGTGTATGGGTCAGATACAAACTTTTTCTAACAAGTTGATGGTATAAGGTAGCATCAACTTCAAGGGAAGTACAAGTGACTGAAATTTTGGCTCCAGACTGAAAGGGAGAAGGGGCTGGCTTACAATCTTCCATGTGAAAGTGGAGTAGAAGGTCACATGCATACTTGGACTGGGAAAGGGAAATACCTTCTCTGGATTGCAAGACTTGAAGACTAAGAAAATAATGCAAGTGTCCTAAGTTTGTCATTTCACTCTACAATTTAAGGTAGAAATTCACATGGTTTATAAGGTTGGGATCACTACCAGTAAGGATAAGATCATTAACATAAAGAAAAATAATGATAAGAGACTTACCCACTGTCTTGGTGTAGACAGTATTGCCAGAATGACACGTAGAAAAGTCGGTATCTAAACGGAAAGCTATCCATTTTGGCACACCAAGCCCGAGGAGCTTGCTTGAGACCCTAAAGGGATTTAGTAATCTGACATAAAAGGCTGGAGTTTATTTTATATCAATCCAGGAGATTGTTCCATATAGATTTCTTCATGTAAGTCCCCATGCAAGAAGGTAGATTTAACATCCATCTGATGGACTTCCCATTTGAAAGAGGCAACAAGGGAGAGAACAAGGAAGATAGAGTTCCTTTCTTAAATAGGGGAGAAGGTTTTAGTATAGTCAATGCCTTAAACTTGTGAAAAACACTTAGCAACAAGACGATCTTTATGTTTATCAAGTTTTCCATTTGGTCCAAACTTGGTTTTGTAAACCCATTTGCATCTAACAAGTTTTCGTCCCTTTGGAAGAGGAACAAGGTCCCATGTATCATTTTCCAATAATGAACGATATTCTTCATTCATAGCTGCATCCCAATCTGGATGGCCTAAAGCTTCTACAAAGGTGTCAGGATCATAATTCGTTGAAGCTTGAGATAGTAAAGAAGAGGCTCTATCAAACTGAGAACGTGTACAATGTTAATTTGTAGGATCACCTGAAAGAGCACCTGTTGCATTTCGACTAGCACAGACCCAATTTGGAAGCTGAGGAGCTGAAGGATGATCCTAAGAAGATGGGGAGGATTTTCATCCTTGTTGTCATCATCTAAAGAAGGAATATTTTCAGAAGTAGAAGGGATAGAGAGAGGTGGCACATTCGCCGAACTAGGCTCCTAGGCCGACATATTTTCAGCAAACTTTACATCTTTTCTAATGATAAAATTTTCAGATTTAGGTTGAAGAAGTCTATATCCTTTGACATCTTCAGAATATCCAACAAAAATACATTTTTGACTCTTAGGTTTTAAGGCTTTATGTTTCTAAGCTAGAATATGGGCCCATGCTTCACTTCCAAAAACACGAAAGTGACTTACATTTGGTTTAATTTAGCTCCATGCTTCTTCTGGAGTGATATTCTTTAAAATCTTATTAGGAGTGTGATTTACTATGTAATTTGCACAATTAATTGCTTCTGCCCACATTTAAGACTAAATCCCTTAGATTGAAGCATACAATTAGCCATTTCCTTTAAGGTGTGATTCTTCCTTTTATCTACACCATTTTTCTATGGAGTATATGGAATAGTATGTTGCAATTGAATTCCATGCTCAGTGAAAAAGTTTATAAATTTGTTGTTAACATATTCTTTGCCATTATCAGATCTTAGCTTAAGAATTTGGTGTCCAGATTGTTTCTCAACAAAGGCCTTAAAGGCTAAGAACATGTTAAATACTTCACTCTTGAGTTTTAAGATGTATACCCAAGTGTGTCTAGTGAAATCATCAATGAAAGTTAAGAAATACTTGTAGCCACAGAATGAAACAACTAGAAGAACACCATATAAATCACTATGCACAAGCTGTAAAGGGGATGAGGCATGCCAAGAGGCACATTTTCAAAACTATCTCGATGATGTTTTCTGAGTACACATCTTAAACAAACACCATCTCTCCATGATACCATAGGAAGACCTGTCACCATATTTGCTTTACATATATTTTGAATGAAGTGATAGTTTAAGTGACCAAATCACTCATGCCAAAGTTTACTCACTTCATCATTATAAGAAACAAATATCGAGGGAATATTTGATGACCCAAAGTTGTTAAAATTATACAAACTTGTAGAATCATCAACAATTACAGTAGCTAAGATATGTCTAGGATCTCTTAGGTCCTTAATTACAACATCATGAGGTGAAAATTCAACGATTTTACCTTCACCTGAATGAGTTATCTGATATACAAATAGAAGGTTGCAGGATAAGGTAGGAACGCATAATACGTCATTAAATTGACCATTATCTAGATGAATAGTTCTAGTCCCTAAAACACTAAGATATCTATCATCACCAGCATATATATTTTTGGTGTTACAATCATTTAAATAAGAAAACATCATTTTTTTTTTGGCCATGTGATAAGAAGCTCCAGAATCAATGAGCCACTCATGAGAATGAGAAGAAGAAGATACATTTAGTGCATAACCAGACCAAGATGCTTGACAACCACATGCCGAAAGTGATATTCCTGAAGATGAAGTTGAAGTTGAAGAGTGCTCCAAATGGATGTTATGCTTCTTCATTGGTGCTTCCAAGGCTCCTATATTCTTAAAGCATTTGGATTCTAAGTGGCCATCATGATTGCAAAAGTTGCAATGTCTATCAGTCTTCTTCCCTTTGTTTTTAGTTTCCTTATCATTTTGTTGAGTTGATTTTCATTGTGAGACTCAAATTGCTTAGGACCCTTGTTTGGTTTAGGACCATTCTTTTTAGGATACTGCTTCTTAGGATTCTTTGAACTTTGTTGCTGCTGGGATGCTAAGAATTTCTTAGAAGAGTTTCCTGTATGAAGAAGACCAATATGTAAGAGTTTTTCTTGCTCCCTTACTAAAGGCATCAAAAGAGGGGGACTTGTAGTCTTGTCCTTGAGAAATAAAGGCTTCTCTAAAAGAATGGAAGGTGGAAACAAACACAAAGTAGGTTGGTCCTAACTTAGTAAGAATGGAATAGATAAGGCTACCATCTTATTTCTTATCCTTAACACCTTCCAAGAGAATTATAAGGGTCTTGAACTTGGACAAAAAATCTTCAATGGAAAAAAAATTAGTGGGTTCCAACATAAGCAACTCATTTTTGAGTTGATGGGATGTAATTTCATTTTTAATTCCAAAAACGTTATTGAGTTGTTTCATTACTTCATCGGGGGTATCAATTTCTGCTATATGGAATCTAAGGTATGGAGAAATAGACATTCCTATAAACCCACGTGTTTGATCTTGATTGTTTTACCATTTGGATTGCTTATATTTATATTTAGGTTTAGACTCTTGGCCTAAGGATATGTTACACAAAATTTTGTCACTGTCCTTGTACTCCCCATCCACGATCTTGGAGGACCTCTACAATGAACCCTACATGCTTTCCATCATGAAGAAACTCCTAGTATGTCCATCTTCATGAGCAGAATAATTCCCTTTTGCATCATTTCCCAAGAACCTTCCTTTTACCCTAGTTTATAAGACCGACACTACTAACTATTTTCCTCCTCACACCAATTTGCAGATATTAAAACTAGCACTAGCGTTGTATGGCGCAATTGAGCCCTTTTACAATTGTGTCGATCCTCTTTCGGTAAGTTTTTTAAATATGGAGTTGAAGCTTCCAGCTCTAGAAGCTTCATAATGAAGTCTGGTAGATAGTTGGGCTAGATGGAGCCGAGGAAGTCAGTTTGGGCTCCTTTACCCTATTAGGATGGAACAAACTCAAGAGATAAGACCTTCTCCCATTATGAGAGGAACCATCTCCCATCCATTAAAGCTATATAAACCTCTCTTTTCCCAAGCTAAACTAGTTTTGGGGTGAGTTTGAATAATTAGCAAGACATCTATAGCTTGTACCTTTCTAGTGTATGTTTGAGGGAGAATAGTGTGTTTTGGTTTGGTTTGAGACTAAGGGGAAGACGCCTTAAAATTTCCATTGTTGGGGCTATCCATGAGATGCTAGTAGAAGTGTGGGAACCCGGATACGTTGAAGGAGACCAACAATGTCAAGGCATTGGTTGTAATCTCTTTTTTATTTATATGAATACAACTATTGATTGATTTCCTACATGAAGTGTTATTTTAAATATTTATGGCTTAATGTTCCTTGACACGTTAAGTAGGCTGAATAAAATATTGTATGCTATCACGTTTGTTGTTGTTGCTTGTTTTTTTGTTTCAGGTATTCGAAGGGAGGAACGAAAGATAGCTGGAGTGAGGAAGCAGGATCATAATCAAGTGGAATAACGCTCTAAGAGGTAGGCCCTCTTAATTGATTCTAGCTTAAGGATATTTTTCATAGATTGTTTTTTTGTGGCTAGGCCTGCTCTCTCAGGCTAGAGGAATTGTTTGTGTCCGCACTAAGAATTTACCTGCACCACAAATTGGCAACCATACTGGGGAGCCAATCCTTCTGTTTGATTGATTGTCATTTTATGGTTTGTGTGAACTTTTCTAGTATCACCATTTCCCTTTAGTGTTCTCTGCTTTGCCTAGTTTACTACTTTGAGCCTGAAATTTACAGTGGCAAGTCTAGTTTTAGCCTTTGAAATTTTTTTATTTTTTTCCTTGAATCCTTGGTCAGCGTGTTTATTTTTCTGATAGTCGCGCTGATTAGTGCGAGTTTCTAAAAAATAGTTGCGTTGACCCCCTTCTGCCATTTGTTGTTAGTTAGGAAGTCATGCTGATTTTTGTAGGTGAAGATCAGGGTTTTCCCTAGATCATATCCAGTGTGTCTTGCCTTTCTGATTTCTGTCTCTCAGCTTGTTTTGACTGTGTTCTCCCTAGATGGAAATCTCTTTTGGCTTGGTTTATATGCTTGTTTGATTTTAATTTTCTTCACTTGGTTTCTTGAGTTCTTTGATGGTGTATACCCCTAGGGCATCTAGGTCATCACCCATTCACATGTTTGTGTGCTCAGCAAGCCAAGTCGATAGTCAAAGTTTCTCCTTGCATTTCATTTGATTAGTCCTTTTGTCGCTTTGATTTCAATTAAACAAGTTTGAAAAGTTTCATTTCTTCTTCTCTTGATTAAGCATCTCTTTTTGGGAATAGATTACATTGCTTGTGTTGTTCTTGATTGAATTGTTGCATCATTGGTTTGGAAGGAATTCTCTTTTCTTGCTTTCCATTTGATTGATTTTGATTGTTTTGAAAATTTTTCATTGAAGTGTTTATGAAAGATTCATGATATCATTCCATTGAAAAATACATAATTCTAGTTTGTCGAATCAATATGTTACATTAGCTAGCATCATTGAAGACTAGAGTTACATCATCATTTGTATTCGAAAAGAAATGAATTCTCTTTACTGTTAAAAGGAATAATTGAAGTGCATTCGATAGGAAGATTTAGTGCATTTTGTAGATTTATTAGTGAAAGATTGAGTGTTCTTTATCTCTCAATTAGTGTTAACTTTCATCAAAGACAAGGATTTTCTTTCTCATATAGCTACATGTAGGAGTTTTTGTTTTTGTTTTTTTGTAGTTGACAATGGTTTGGCCTTCTAATTTAAACCTAATTCAAGATCAATCGTTAAAATCTATTGAATTAACCTAAGGAAGCATTGAAACTTAACGCTTATATTTAGAGGTCTAGGATAGTGTTTGGACGTCTTTAAACCTAGCAGTTGTCATTCGCTTCGGCATTAGACAATGCTAGTATAGACTTGTGCTCCCCGTACCATTGTGTATATAAAGGGAGACCCCACTAGGGTTGAAATCCTTTATATATAGGAAGTTGAGTTTTTCGTCTTGTAAACGTGATATACCAAACACAACATTCGGGGAGATTGTCTACTCGTACTCTTCGGTTCGTCGGGAGGTATTCTGTAGTTCACGGTTACCTAGTAATCCCTTTTGCCTAGATTATCCTGAGTAGTCATTTTGGTCATTTTGACTCTTTAAATTTAAAAGATCACCAAGCGCTTGTCCTTTCGAGCTTGTTTTAAACTTGAAAGTGACTAGAGTCACCTTTTGTCCTTTTCTCGACTCTTAAAATATGAAAAGGAAATTTTTTGTTTGAGTGTCTTAAAATTAACTACCCACAAAATATTCTTGGTTAAATTTATCTTCCTTAGTGATTCTTTAGGGTCATTTCTAATGGCAACATTTCCAGAGACTACCAGTCAAGGGTTCCCCTCAGATGGGAATCCTAGTCCTTTTCCTTCTTTTGGAAATGCTTGTGCTCCTTATATGGAAACGTTGTCCCTCCCTGGGTTAACCATTGGTTTAATTATGTGGTTATTTTTGACCTCGGTTGTCCAAAATGTCCCAAATCCTGTGTAGCCATATCCTTCATCTGAACCAGATCACGTTGATTCTAAGGTTGACCTCTCAGATTCTTCCCCTATTTCTTCATATTCCCCTTCTACTTCGCTTGGTGAAAGTTTGAAATCCAGTAACCAGGAGGCTAAGAAGAATAAGAAGAAGATGAAGAAGAAGAAATCGGATAAGAGAGAGGCCAACCATGCAGCTGTTACTCCAAATGCACCTCCTGTAGACAAACCTTTTGATCCTCCATGGAAGTTCAGATTCCCTTGCAAGCTGTGTAAGGGTGACCATCTCCTTCAAGACTATCCTAACATTCCTAGAGTCTTAGGGGTATGGTCTCAAGACTTGAATCGACAATCCCTACTAATCTCTAGAGATCATGTTGATGCTACACCTTCAGCTAATGATGGTAAGAAGAAGGGAAATATTAGATGACCCTATAGGTTATGTGAAGGGAAGCATCTTATTCACCTTTGTCCATATGGATAAAGCTTCCAAAATTTTGGAAAACCTTACAACTCCTCAACTCCAACTTCCTGTTGGTTATTAGAGGCTTTCTTCTAACCCTCTCCTAGTTGGTAAAGATATTGACTTCGATTCATCTCTTTGCCATCCTGTTCTTCTTGAGCATGACTCTCTTGTGTCTGTTCCCGCCAACCATTGGTCAAAAAGAGTGTTGACCTAGATTTGCCTTCAGTTCTTCACTCTCTTCTAGAAGAGAGTGGTGATCATACTACTCATGTTCTTCTCATCTCCTTACATTCTCATGAATCAAAGAGTGACCCTCCCATCCCAGTTGTTCAGGAGAGTCTTTCTTATATTCCTGTAGAGCATGGGGTAAATCATATGATACCCCCACCAAGTAGTTTTGTCATCTCTTTTGATTGAATTCAATTGACTGCTTTCTACCTTCCATCTTATGTGCCTTTCCAGATCACATTATAGGCCTATAATATGGCAGTACATCGCACTATATTAGATGAAGGCGTGTTTGTTAGCTTCATGTTTTCTACTACTTGGCAAGCCTTGGCTTCCCCAAAACTTGTGCCTGTCACTCAGAATCTGTTGGCTTTCAACAGAGGAACCAGTCAACCCTTGGGGGTCCTTTCGAAGTTCCCTATTACTTTGGGAGGAAAGACAATCTATATAGACATGATGGTAGTCCAAGGTCCCTTAGATTTCAATCTTCTCCTTGGACGTGACTGTGTTTATGTCATGGGAGCTCTTGTTTCTTCATTTTTCCATGTGGTTTGTTTTCCACATGAAGGGAGAATAGTGACCATTGATCAATTTTCATTCATTGGTCACCAAGTGCCTCCTTTGCAACCATTGTCCCTTATTGGTTATTGTCTACAAGCAGTACCTTCCCCGCCACAAGTCAATTATGTGGCTACCTATTCCATCTCCACATCTGTTGATGATCACACAGATGGTATTGTACATTATTTACTGGGGGCATTGGAACTTGATCTGTCTTTGGTACCAGATGACATGTATTCCTCCCAGAGCGTGGTTCTTCTGTCTAGTGAAGACCTCTTGGAAGCCATGTTATATTATGGGTCATGAACAAACCTCTTGAGGATAGTTTCTGGTCTTGTGTCAACCTCGTTAAAAAATGAAACAAGGAGTCATGAGGATGGTTCCTTGTCTTGTGACAACCTCATTAAAAAAGGAATAAAGGAGTGTGAACATAGTTCCTTGTCTTGTGACAAGCTCATTAGAAAAGGAATCAAGGAGTGCGAACATAGTTCTTTTACTGTGTCAACCTCATTAAAAAATGCACCACCTCCATTTTCCGAATCGAGCCTTTGATTAAGATCTGGTAAAATCCCAGTCAAGTTTTTCCTGGATCTTGCAAGTGAACCTTCATTCCATTCACCTAGTTGAATGAAATGAATCTTGGGGGACATGTACCTCAAATTGAGTCATTATGCTGGGGGCATGCAAACTTATCTTAGGCATAGTTTTTCGTTTCAAGCTTGTGTAAACATGACACTAAATACAAGTTGATTTCTCCATGGTTCAAGCTTGTGTAAAAATGAACCCATGCATGATTTACATCTCGTGATTTCCGTTTTAATCAGTTGATTTTTGCTAGATGAGCCTTGGTTGTTTTATTCCATCACCACCATCTCTTTGGCCGATCATATGCTTTCACTTGGTTGTTTTTTTCCTTTCCTGAGGAACCACAACAATGAGTGGTTTTATTAGCCAACCTCTTGACCATTACATGTTTTGAGCAATTTCGCCATTGTCGAAACTAGTTTTTACCCTTTATCCCACTCGTTGCTTCAGGATGAGTCACCTTTAAGCTCTTTTATGACTTGTAAAAGATGAAAATATTGTTGAGTATTTTTTCCCTTTTTTGTCTTGTTAAAGAGAATAAAAATGGGGAGTCTTCTTTAAGCTCTTTTCCGACTCTTAAAACATGGAAATATTTATGAGATCTTGTTGTTTTGAACTCGTTAAAGGCTGCGAAGCATCGTTCACCTAGTATATGTTTACCCCTTTTTCGGGCTACAATGAACTATTTACGAAAAAGGTACTCCTTGACTGAAATGGTCAAGCGGTTCTCTCAAGTATCATTTTCTACCTTTTTGGGCTCGAGAGACTCAAATGTACGAAAAGGGGCCATGTGGAGTTTTCTTTTCATGTCTTTTTCAAACTCTCTAAACATGAAAAAGATACCGAGTTACACCTTTGTCAGACTCGTTAAAACATTCTACAACATTGGATTCATCACCATGATGAAAATGAGCTTCTCCTTCCTATGCCTCATTAAACTTGTTCGGATTCATCCGAAGGATGAACTTATAGTGCAAGCACATGCTATCCCATTCAAGATTGTGATAAAAAATAATTGGGGTACCTGCCAGAAATGGTGGGGGGAAATTGGAAATCTTATCAATCATGTCGGCAGCTCACTCTTGAACATGACACTCTCTGCTTCGAGTTGGGTTGGGATATCCTCCTTTTCATCATTGACCTTCCTGAGTTGGGCCATTCATTTTTTTCCTTCCATTTGATCTCTGCCACATCATCATGACCACTAATTCTATGGATCCAAAAGCTGCCAAACTCCGAAGTCATGTCGCCGATATGTTCAAGAGTTATTCCTTATGTAGTTACACTTACTCTTGATTCTCTGTATCATCTAAAATCATTTGCATCCCTTTGTCTCATGTCAATGATGTGGGAGACATCATGGCCCTCCTTTAACACAGTCACTTCTGACTGTCGATTTCAGCTCATTATCCAGGAAGTTGGTCGAGAGATTCCCTTCCAGTACCGTAGAGCTTGCAAGCGCTAATGGCAAGTTCTTTGCAGTCAGTGACAAGCTCACGTCATTGGCTTTCAACTAGGTGATTTCACGGGTGTTCAACTTCAGCTTTATTCAGATTCTGTGAACTGTGTTGCTAGTACCTTGAGAGCCATTACCATTATTGGTGGTTTCTCTTGCGCTTGTTAACAGTTCACATCATTGGGCGGTAATCAAGTGATTTTCTAGCATGTTCGACTTCAACACATTCATTCACATGTTACGATTTGTACTTTGATTGGGTCATTTGGAGCACAAGACCCTAGGCTTAGATTACACTAGTCTAGGTTGTGAGGCGATGTGACATGATCATGTTGATATGCATGCCTCTTTCAGATGGATGGATACGACCATACCATGAGTTATTATATGTGATCCTTCTCATTATTGGATGGATTCGACCATACCTTTGTTTCGTTGTGATCCTTTCAATTGGATAGTTGCGCCCATGCCTTAGATCCATTTACATGATCATTCTCTGGATGGCTGTGTCCATACCATAATTCATGTATCATTTGTTAGAGTTTTTAGTGGTGTATATGTATCTATGCTTGCTTGTAGTTTTTCCGAAAATGGACTCCCATTCCCTGCATCCACTTGTAAAGCATTTCACCCCTCACTCTAGTTCGGCCTTCATGCTTTAGGGGGCATCTGTTGCACAACATTTTGTCACTATCTTTGTACTCCCCATCCACGATCCTAGAGGACCTCTACAGTGAACCCTACATGCTTTCCCATCATGAAGAAACTCCAAGTATTTCCATCTTTGTGAGCATAATAATTCCCGTTTGCATCATTTCCAAAGAATCTTACTTTTACCCTAGTTTACAAGACTGGTGCTACAGACCAGTTTCCTCCTCATGCTGATTTGCAGAGATTAAAACTAGCACTAGAATTGTACGGAGCGTCAGATCCCTTTTCTAGTCGCGTCGATCCTCTTTTGGCAAGTTTTTTAAATATGGAGTCAAAGCTTCGTAACAGAATTCTGGTATATGGTTGGGCTAGATGGAGCTGAGGAAGTCAGTTTGGGCTCCTTTCCCCTATTAGGATAGAACAAATTCAATAGATAATACCTTCTCCCATGATGAGAGGAACCATCTCCCATCCATCCAAGCTATATAAACCTCTCTTTTCCCAAGCTAAACTAGTTTTGGAGTGAGTTTGAATGATCAACAAGACATCTATAGCTTGTAGATTTCTAGTGTATGTTTGAGGGAGAATAATGTGTTTTGGTTTGGTTTGAGACTAATGGGAAGAGGCCTTAAAACTTCCATTGTCGGGGCAATCCATGAGATGCTAGTAGAAGTATGGGAACCCAGATACATCGGAGGAGACAAACAACGTCAAGGCATTAGTTGTAATCTCTTTCTGATTTATATGAATACAACTATTGATTGATTTCCTACATGAAGTGTTATTTTACATCTTTATGGCTTAATATTCTTGGACCTGTTAAGTAGTTTGAATACAATATTGTATGCTATCACATTTATTTTTGTTTCTTGTTTGCTTGTTTCAGGTATTCGAAGGAAGGAAACAAAAGATAACTGGAGTGAGGAAATAGGATCATCACCAAGTGGAATAACATTCTAAGATGTAGGCCCTCTTAATTGATTCTAGCTTAAGGATATTTTCCATAGATTGTTTGTTTGTGGCTAGACCCGCTCTCTTGGGCTAGAGGAGTTGTTTTTGTTTTCACTAAGAATTTACTTGCACCATAGTCTATTCTATAAAGACATTTACTTATAACTAAATGCACGATGTGGGATAGCCATTGGAAGTAGTTGGTGCTGTCAAGCATAGCTAGGCATGGAATTTCAATTTTAAAACAAACTGAAGTTGTATATGCTAAAACTAAGTGTTCCAATGGAAATACCTTGAAAAATTAGGCTAGTTAAAAAAAAATGGCTTTGAAAATGGCTTCGGGATGAAGAATTTATGGCTTTTGAAGAAATGTTGTTGAAGATGCCAACGAACCATGTGAATGTTTGGAAGTGGATGATAATGTTATATTTTAAAAAAAAATTCTCCCCCTTTCCAAACTTAATCTAATTATCTCACCTCAAGAAAAAGGTTACTTTATGTGACCCACTTTTATAAAAAGTGAAAGTGACTTTTACAATGGTACTTTATCAACTGTCCACTAAATTGTAACTTAAATAAAAGATAAAGTGACTTTAGAATTATAAGTGATTCACTTTTTATAATGGGTGAGAACACTTTTACATAAAATAACTTTAAAACATAAGCTATATGTGCTTTTTGAAAAAGTGACTCAACAAAAAGAAAGACTTGAACTCAAGACCTATATTCCCATAAAGTAACTTAGACCTAGTGAGCTAGTTTAAAAGGTTAGTAATTTTTGGAAAGGAGGAAGGTTTTTCTTTTTTCATTGAAGCTTTGGGGTGTGTTCTTACTTGAGAAACCCCTATTTTTGCCTGCAAAATATAAAAACAACCACACAAACCAAACAAACAAGAAAAAGTATCCAAGCCTTACAAATTAAAGTTAGATTTGGCCGGAAACTACATATTTTCTTCAATGTTTATGATTTTTTGAGATCATACTAAGGCGTGGTAGAAAAGAGAATACACATTAGAAAATTACTTTCTTTTTGTTAAAAATAACGTAGCTAGGGTTACCAAAAACCTTTTCGCGTGAAACAAAAGGGGTTCCTCACTAAAACAGATGCTCCTAACATAATAGAGCAATCCTCTCAGCTCGAAAGCGGTCATAAACAGTAAATGTAGGAAAAGAAAGTTAGATGTAGTTGTACCAACTTTGGAATTGCATCACCAATGGATGCGGCCCTCGAATACCTCTGATACCATGTAGTAATTTACAGGGTAACTTCCTTAGATAGAACACCAAAGGACATCGCTCACAAACATATCACAGATCAGTACACCAATATTCTTGACGTGGTTAAAACCATCAAAGAGAGAAACAGTCCACGACTTTAGCCAACGCGACCACTTCAGGCAATTTTTTAATGTAAAAGAAAGAAAATTTACTTAAGATTCTCTCATAAACGGTCACCTAAAAAATGACCCTTCATGCTCTTTAAATATAGATCATTGACCAATCGGGTGTGAAGCCATAGATCAAGTGTCCGTAATACTGATGAGAGAATAAATTATCAGATCACTTTATGCCTAAAACATATCGCAACTCTTCGATTGTAAGTTACAAAAAGTGCATACCTAAGAAACACACTTTACCTAACTATATACTAGACCAAGTTATACTTAATTATTTCTTATGTGTCAGAATATCCTAACATAAATGTTACAAAGGGATAGATTTAGAGATAACACCTAGAGTTCACCTGGTTTATTTTAGGGTTTTTCTATATTGTACATATTTTTTAGGGTTTTAAGTTTAAGATTAGGTCAAGTGACCTAGTTTGGAAATTTACTATAAAAAATTTTGGGTGTCATTTTAATGCAAAAAGGGCATTTATTATCATTTATCTATAACTAGTTGCATGATGGAAATTGGGTCAATTCTACCCATGAGAAAGAAGTGATGGCCATCTTACATGCCATTGAAATCTTGTAGCCCTATTTTTAAAAGCGTTATTTTTAATAAATTGTATCTTATATCTAAATATTAAATTTGAATTTTTTTTTTGTGTGTGAGAAAAAATAGGAGTAAAGGAGAAAAGTTAAAGTGCCTTGTAAACAATTTTATTCACATAATAAAATTTTGTTTTTGTATGAAAGTGATTTATAGAAAAGTAAAGCAATAAGTTTAAAAAAAACTCATTTGCACATACATTCCTCATGATTTTTTTAGTGTGCATTCTTACATTTAGCATGCATTCAGTTAGCGTGCCTTGAACCCAAAAATGATGGCCTAAATTGAAACATGGGCATCCTCTTCCCCGCAAGCAATTGACACACAGGGTTCCCAAGCAGGGAAAATTTTAAGGATGGAAAATTTTCTTTAAGTTTAAAAACATTAGCGAATCTCACTATTCACTAATATGCAAACCATAAAATGTTTATTGATATATTTGTAAAATTATTCAAGTTTATAATTATTTTATATATAGTCTCTATATATTGTTGGCGATTTTTAAGGTAAAATAAATTTATATTGTAAAATTTGGGTGAATAATTTTGATAATAAATGGAAATTGGTGAATCCTTTTTATGCAAAAATCATGGAAAATTAGCCCACTTGTCAATATTATCCCCTAAAATTTCCATGTTCCCAGGAGAAGCTCACAGTAAAAGAATCAAACAATGTGTCGATACATGGAGAGATACAAATAACTGTCCACTAGGTATGTTAGATATCCTAAGAAGAGCAAAGGTTTATAGTTTTATATTTGGACAGTTTGATTTCCAAAATGATGAGATGGATGAGGCCATATAAAATTATGGTGATAAATCCATGGAACTAAAAATATTTTGGGAGAGGATTAACTTGGACCTTGATTTGGTTGCAAGAGAAATGAGGATTCCATGCAGAGGGGGAGCAATATTTAACTCCAAGAAAAACCCTTAAGCTATAATTTATTAAAATGGCCAATAAAATGTGGTAAAAGAGTATTTGTTCCAAGGAATGGATTAAAAATACAAGATGTTCCCCAAAGACTATACAAATCCTTGGTTCAAGTTGTCCTTAGGACAATTATGAATCATCACAAGCTTGATATTTCCAGTGAATGCATGAGGCTAGTTATTCATTGGGTTGAAGGCAGGGCCATACATGCTTCTCATCTGTTGGCTAAAAAATTACATTATGCCATGCAAGAAAGTAAAATTAAGAAGGTTAAGTTCAATTTCTCAAGAACACTATAGAAAATTATTGATTTGTATTGACCCGATGTTCAAACAAATCCTCTTAAAAATTAAATAAGGAAGTGAATTTTACATGTTGAAGATATAGTTGCTAGTGTTCTAGCAGACATACATGTTTGTGTTGAAGATGAGGAACAAGAAGGGATGGACCATTATATGGAAACATATAGTGATGGTTTTCCTATAATATACAAAATTCCTTTTAAATAGTTGGCACCTTAGTATAATTTCCTTTTTATGGGTGATTCAACATCTACATCTCCAAGTTTAAATGTGCACAGTCCAACATACAGTTTCGACAATAAATTATTTTTCTCAATATATGATTGAATGATCCATTACAAACAAGTTGAAATGGAGGATTCTTCCTCTATATACAATTGTAAGGAAAAGTATGAACTAAAGTAAAAGGATATTGTTGAATGCATGGAGAGGATTGCAATGCTAAAATCAATAATTGTGCAACAAACAAAAAAATCAATGGACATAAATGGAAAGGATAAAATTATTGATGAATTTCATAATTAGGTATCCATAATGAGAGACAAATGTATGAGGGAGATATATGCACTACAATCAAAGTTCAAAAAATTTTAGGCTACATATGACGAAACATTTAGTGAACTTGAAGAGGAGTTAAGAAGAAGACCAAAGATTCTCAATATATCTCCATTGGAAACTTGGGATACTTTTGAAGCTAAATTAATCAGGATATTTAAAGAAAAAGATAAATTTATTGAATATTTAAAGGTTGATATTGCAAATGAATATAAAGATTAGGACCAACATAAGCATGAATCACAGGCTGAAGAATACAAAAAATAGTGACTAAGTTGGAGAAAACCTATGATAGGAAAGCTAATAAGTTGAAAGAGAGATATCTTGAAATTTCCCAGGTAGAACAAAAGATTAAAGAACTTGAAAAGGAAAATGATCAACATATTAAAGAAAGTGGTACTAAGAGTGGGGATAAAGGTAAGGGTAATGGTAAACGTATAAGTAAGGGTACAAGAGTAAAACAAATGCCTTCAAAGGACTTTGAGAAAGTCAAGATAAAAGCATGAGTTAAGGTTTTAGAGAACACTATCTCAGACATGAATTATGTGAGTGATTTTTATGCCTCCCCACCACTTGCTGAATCATTGAAGAAGATGATAGATGAGAGAGAAAAAATAATTATAGAGATACACAACAATCTTATGAGCAACTGAAAATCACAACATTTGGGATGTGACATAAAGATACAAAATTTGAAATCCCATGTTTCTGATTTACAACAAAAATTAGAGAGGGAAAAGCATCAACAATAAACCACAATCAAAGGAAAAAAAACTGGAGGATAAATTACAACATCTCACTAGTGAATTGGCCAACTATATATATAAGTTGAAATCTACAAAGTAAGATCTTGAAAGAAAGGAAATTGAGCACAAGCATTAATAAGAAGAAAGCAGGCTTATTGAATAGGTTAAGCCAATAAAAGGCCAATTTGAGAGAAAATTATGAAAGGAAAATTTGATATCTTCAACAAGAATCAAAGGATGTGTTTTTTGTAGTGCCCGAACAAGCACAAATCTCCATAGAAGGATAGAGACACTCTTCATCTCAAGAGGAGGGCTTGCAAAATCCTCCCAAGTGTCATCAAGTTTCAGAATAGAAATTTTTAGGTGTTGTATTTATGTAGACATATATATATTGTTGGAAATAATACTGAGAGGGGGGTGAATCAGTATTATCAAATTCTTTTCAATATATCTTCCATATTTATACTTTAATTTATTCTTCAGATATTGATTATTATTTTGTATGTCAGTACCATATAATAATGAGCAAGAATAGGAAAAATAGATAATCACACCAAAGAACACCAAATATAAGGTGGAAACCCAATGTGGGTGAAAACCACTTGCTGCAATATGTCTTTATCTTCTTTCAATTAGAAACTTCTTTTACAATGATTTTGTATTGGTGCAGTCCTTTTCCAGTACGCAGGTTGCAACCTGCAGAGAGCTACAACCCTCTCTCATTTTCCAGCTTCTCCTGGAAGGGAGATACAACCCCCTTAGCTCTTGTACTAGATAAGATACGAGTACGTAGGTGTTGACCTACAGAAGGCTACTACCTTCTCTTTCTTCTAGGGACCACATTTCATAATTTTTCAAACTGGATCCAAAACATCAATTACATGTGCATCACCCAATCTCCTTTAAACAATTAACTTCTCATAATGCAGTAACCAGAAAATATCACCAGTAACCAGCCACCAATTTAAACCCAAATCTCTGCAGAAACAGGTAAAATACAGCTAAAATATATTTCAATAAAAAGGTTCGCAACTTCATCGAAGGAAACCGGTAGATATCCGCACTTCTTCCATGAAGAGATTGCGCAGCTGCGCACCTGCTCCGCTGATTCAATTGTGCACCTCCGCACCTGTACCTTCTGTTGCGCTGCGTTCCTCCGCACCTGCGCCTTCTGCTGCGCTGCGTTCCCCTGCACCTGCGCCTTCTGCTACGCTATGTTCCTTCGCGCCTGAGCTTTGGATCGCCTACGGACCTTTGTATAGAGCCAAATTCTCAGTCCTCCAATGTGCCACAGATTGTCAGATCCATAGATCTGAACATGCGCCCAAGAGATCATGACCTATCAACAAATTTTCCTTACACTTTTTAGATTTCACCTTCATATAGATCTGGCTTTTTAAACCGATTAGCCAAAGTTTCAGATCTTAAGATATTCAAAAATCACTTCTCCATAGCCAAATGATCTCCATTCCTTTTTATAGGCAAGCTCTTACTCAAACCATGGATCAAAACCATAGAAAACCAAAACAAGGGATCCAAAACCTAGGTTTAATATTTTAGATGCCAAAACCACAAACCAAGACCATAGGATCAAAAAACGTTGGACTAAATACCATGGACCAAACATAAGGAATCCCACGTGTGCGCGTTTCTCTGCATTGGAGTGAGTGAACTGGGGTCCGCACCTTCTGAACAGAGTACCTGCGGGTATGTCCGCACTTCTTGGTTGGAGAACCTGCGGGTCTGCAACTTCTCTTAGGATCACCTGCGGGTAATCATCTTTTATGATTTTGAGAGCCTGAAAAGATATCTGCCACTTGAGTGAGTTGCCATAAAGTACAACACCTGTGCCAGAGTCATAATGCCAACAATCTCCCCCTTTGGACTTGATGGCAACCTCAAGATCCTGAACATCATTCTCCCCCTTTGACATCAAGGGAAAAGGGTTATGCTCCCCCTGAGAACATGCTTAAGTCTTTGCTCTGCTGATCATGCTCCCCCTGACTATAGACCAGATCTGCAAAAGAAGAATTTCTTCAAGAAGAACCATAATCCACCATACACCATAAATGACTGTGAAAGAGATAGAGACATATTAACAACAATATTCAGATCAACATCCATGTTCTCCTTCTGAACATTCTTCTCCAAAATCTTCTACTATAATGCCAACAATGCATTATATATGCTCCCCCTGAACCTATTCCATTCGATCTTCGACCAATCCATAAACCAACAAATGTACGCAAATACCCCATATGAAACTCATATGAAACCAACAGTCTTTGAAACAGATGAGATTCAACAACAAGATGATGAATCAACTACCCCCAGCTTTTGCCTGAGGTATTCAAATGTTTCCCTGTGTAGAGGTTTGGTGAGAATATCAGCAACTTGTTCCTTAGAAGGAACATACTCCAATTTCACCTTTTGTGCCAACACTTGTTCCCGGAGAAAGTGATACTTGATCGGTATATGCTTAGTTTTTGAATGCATGACTGGGTTCTTTGAAATGCTGATTGCACTTGTGTTATCACATAAGATGGAGATAGCTGGCGTGCAAGTGATTTGAAAATCCTGCAAGGTCTGCATCATCCAAAGAAGTTGAGTGCAACAAGATGCAGCAGCCACATATTCGGCTTCAACTGTAGATAGAGCAATCGAACTCTGTTTCTTGCTGAACCAAGATACTAATCTGGAACCCATAAAGAATGCACCATCACTTGTGCTCTTTCTGTCATCCACGCTTCCAGCCCAATCTGCATCTGTATAAGCATGAAGAGTGAGATCTGTATTTCTAGGATACCATAAGCCATAGTTTTGAGTTCCTTGATGATACTTGAAAATTCTCTTCATTGCTTGAAGATGAGTCTCCTTTGGATTTTCCTGATATCTTCCAACTATTCCCACTGCATGCATGATGTCTGGTTTGGTACCTGTCAAATAAATTAGACTTCCAATCATAGATCTATAGGTTGGTTGATGCACTATTGTTGATTCATCATTTGCACTGAGGCTGCATCCTGTAACCATGGGGGTACATACTAGTTTTGCATCTTCCATGCCATATTTCTTCAGGATATGTTTGAGATACTTGGTTTCAGACAAAAAAATATCGTCTTCATTTTGTTTGATTTGCAAACCAAGAAAATATGTCAGTTCTCCAAGCAAAGACATCTCGAAATCTTTCTGCATCACCAAGGCAAAGCTTTGACTCATAGCTTCTTCATTGCTGCCAAAGATAATATCATCTACATACACAAAAAGTATTAGCAATTTGTCATTTTCAATTTTTATATAAAGATTACTATCTACTGATCCCTTTGAAAAACCTTGTTGATGAAGATATTTATCCAAACAATAGTACCAAGCCCTCGGAGCCTGTTTAAGACCATAGAGAACCTTTTTTAGTCTGCATACAAGATTTGGATTATTCCCAAGGATGAAACCATCTAGTTGCTCAATGTACACTTCTTCTTCCAAGTCCCCATTCAGAAAGGCTGATTTCACATCCATTTGAAAAACTTTGAACTTTTGAAAGCTTGAGAGAGCAAGAAACATTCAGATGGCCTCAAGTCTAGCAACAAGAGCAAAAGTTTCTTCAAGGTCTATTCCTTCTTGTTGAGCATACCCTTTACAAACAAGTCTGACCTTGCTTCTAATAACATCCCCATTTTCATTCAACTTGTTCTTGAAAATCTATTTTGTCCCTATGACATTCTTATCTTTTGGTCTAGGAACCAACTCCCAAGTGTTGTTCTTTTCAATCTGCTCAAGTTCTTCATCCATTGCCTTGATCCAACATTCATCTTTGCATGCCTCTCTTACATTTTGCGGTTCAGTGGAGGAGAGTAATGCCAAATAACTTGAAGATTCTGTAATTGTTCTTCTTGTTTGTACGCCTGCCTCCTTTTGCCCAAAGATTTGAGATTCTGGATGATTCTTTTGAACATACCTGGATGGAGTCTTCTCTTCTATCCTTGTCTGTTTCTCTGGTGCCTTTTGAGGTTCTTCTTCATCTTCAGTCTAATTTGAAGGGTAGTCTTCGTCCTCTTCGATATTTTCATAATTTACTTGCCTAGCAATGTTTCCTTTTTCATCAACCACTACATCAATGCTGTCAACAATTATTCCAAGTCTTTTATTGTAACACTTATATGCTTTGCTGTGGGGAGAATACCCAAGGAGAATGCCTTCATCTGCTCTAGGTTCAAGTTTGCCAAGCTGCTCATCAGTATTCTTAATATAGAACTTGCTCCCAAAGATTTTGATGTGCTTTACCGAAGGAGTCTTACCATTCCAGAGCTCGTGAGGAGTTTGAGTGTTGTTCACTCGGACATTTGTTTTGTTTGGAATAACAACCGCAGCATGAGAATCTTCACCCTAGAAATTTGCGGGAGTCCCTGATTCATCAAGCATAGCACGGGCCATTTGTTTGACTGTTCTGTTCATTATTTCCACAACTCCATTTTGCTGAGGAGTTCTAGCTGTAGAGAATTCTCTTCTTATCCCAT
>APFE031570687.1:0-42804 GCA_000404065.3 Pinus taeda
CTCACATAAATACCATGGTATTACCATGGGTTATCATAAACCTGCAACTTAAAAATTACTATTAGTAATTTATAAAAATTAACAAAATTAATAATTGATTTTTATTTAATTTTTTATTTTAACCAAGTTAAAATGTTTAACATACATTAAATTAAAACATCCATTTTTACTCTTAATCCACCAAGTCCCGAGAGGGGTCAAATATTTTTCACTCTATGCTAGTTTTCATATCACGATATTTAATCCCTCTCAGGGCTTAGTAGATCCATAGTAAAGATGATCTATGCTGGTTTAAATCCCCCATTTAAATAGGCTACATTCCACGTGAATACCATGGGTCAATACCATGTGCTATTTTTATTTTTATTAATACTAATATTAGGGTTAATAATGTTTTTTTTGCATGGTATTAATAATAATATAGCCCATGGTATTTGGCCCATAGTATTTTGACCATAGGTTTCACCTAAATATAACGCATTTTTTTAGTGTTCATAAATATAAGGTAACTTATGGAGTAAATATAAAAAAATGCTTTATTTGTTTACGATACCTCTCATTTATTTATACTTTTATTAATTTACCATACCTCTTTTACAAATATGGTATTTGGCCCATAGGATTCACTTAAATAAAACCTCTTTTTTGAGCCTTCATAAATAGAAAGAGGGTTATGGATTAAATATAAAAAGAGGTTTTATTTATTTACCATACGTCTAGTTTATTTATATTTTATTTATTACCATACCTTTTGATAAGTATAAAAAAGAGGTTTATATTGATTTACGTACCCCATTTTATTTATATTTTATTTGTTTACACCCTTGCATGTATATAAGGTGACTTATGGAGTAAATATAAAAAATGTTTTATTTATTAACCATACCTCTCATTCATTTATATTTTTATTAATTTACCATACCTCTTTTCTAAATATGGTATTTGGCCCATAGGATTCACCTAAATAAAACCTATTCTTGAAAATTAGGGCGAATGAAAGGTTGTAACTCCTAATTTCAAGGGCTGAATTTGTCTTTTTTACCCTCTCCCTTAAAATAAGGTGGGCTATTTGAGGCTATTTGTAAAAATGTACTATGATACAAAATATTCACCCACTAAAAATTTAAAACCCCTTAATTTCGCCTAAGGGCGAACATTCACCCCTAAAATTTTCCATGATGTGAAATGTTGTTACTGTAATTACCTATTGTAATTATCACTGAAGTTGTAGAGGTATCCAGGTTTTGTGCACGGTGGACAAACCTTTGAAGTGACATCCAAAATTCTTCATGTGCTTGCCTTTTGAAAAATCAGCTGAATCTGAGTTATTCACTCCGTTGCCCATTTGAAACACTGAACTTTCATTGTAACTATAATGCAAAAATCTCAGAGATAGATACAATTTTTTGCGTCTCTATACGAAGAGACCAATTGGGTATTTATAGTAGTTCAACCATATATTAATCCAACCTTAACATTCGAATAGATGTGTCATTTCAAGTGATCCTACATGCGTTTATTTAATTCATTTTGCAGGTTGGCATCAAGAGGAGATTGTGCTTATCTTTTGGAGGGCTATTTAGACATATTTATAGACTTATATACATTACTCATACTCAAGAAGAGCTTCTTCATACATGACATTGACCCTTTGACTCAATAAAAAATCCTAAGGTTCTCAATGGGAGCCACTAACAAATAAAACTCTTGCTCATGAAACCCATGAAGCAAGGTATACAAAAATAATTTTTTTTCTTCTACTTCATCATTTACAAAGATCACGACATTATGAAGATTGAACCTAGTTACATTTTACAACATCAATTATATGCAAAAACCTCTAAATGTTTCTTTGGGATACATGAGGTGGAATAATTGGGTCATATTGTATCTCATGAGGGTGTTAAGGTAGGCCCTACAAAATTAAAGCCATTAAGGAATGGAAAATCCCCACAACCATAAAGCATCTTCGAGGATTTCTCTGGTTCACAGGGTATTATCACAAGTTTGTTAAGAATTATGGAAGAATAGCAACACCGCTAACAACATTACTCAAGAAAGATGCATTTTCTTGGAATCAATAAGTGATTGAGGCCTTCAAGCACCTTAAAGAGGCAATGTGACAAGCATCGGTCTTAGCTATGACTGACTTTACAAAAAGCTTTATTGTGGAATGTAATGCATCAGGAAATGGAATTCGTGATTTTTTAATGCAAGAAGGAAGACCAATTGCTTTTGAAAATCGTCCAATCAAAGGAAAGTATTTACGTAAAGCTATTTATGAGAAGGAAATGTTGGAAATACTACATGCACCAAACAAATGGAGACCTTGCCTAATGGGAAGACACTTCAAGGTAAAAATAGATCATGATAGTCTTAAATACTTGTTGGAACAAAGATTATATTTAGAAGAGTAGCAATAATGAGTCACAAAGATGTTTGGTTATGACTTTTAAATCATATGCAAAAAATGGAAGCAAAATGTTGTTGCAGATGCACTCTCAAGTAAAAATGAAGACATGAAAGGATTTCTTTATTCCATTTCTATTATCCAACCTGATTGGATAATCAAAGCAAGTTATGAATGGAAGAATGAGGAAGAGGTGTGGGAACTCATTCAAAATTTGAAACAAGATCCTAATACATCTGGTACATTTAGCTGAAAAAATGATTCATTATGGTATGCTTAAATATTTGTAAGAATTCTCAACTGAAGCAAAAGATTCTTTTGGAATTTCACACCTCCCCCTTAGGAGGGAACTCGTGATTTTTAAAAACTTACCATAGGGTTAAGATGGAATTTTTTTGGGATGGCCTTAAATCTGATATTTACAATTTTGTGGCAGAACATTTGGTTTGCCAACAAAATAAATTTGATACAATTAAGACCTTGGGTATGTTACAAACTTTAGTCATTCCAAGTCAACTTTGGGAGGAGATCTCAATGGATTTTATCACAGGTTTACCCAAGTTTGAAGGAAAGAGTGTCATCATGGTGTTAGTTGATAGACTTACCAAGTACGCACATTTTTGTGAATTATCTCATCATTTTAAAGCCAATACAATTTCTACTGCATTTATGGAAATAATTAAAAATCTACATGGAAACCCAAAGATTATTGTAAGTGACAGAAATCCCATTTTTACTAAAAAAAAATTAGACGGAATTATTTTCTTGTCTTGGTACTCAACTAGCTCATAGTTCATCTTATCATCCTCAATCCGACAGAAAAACTGAAATAGTGAACAAATGTTTGGAAGGATATATACATTGTTTTTTATCTGATAAACAAACACAATGGTTCAAGTGGTTACCTCTAGTTGAATGGTGGTATAACACTTCCTTCCATACTGCAGCAAAAATGGCTCCATTTATGGCACTTTATGGATATCATCCACAATCCATCACATCATCTTTAAGAGAAAACTATAAGATTCAAGCAGTGGAATATCACATCAAGCATCAATAACAATTTCTCCAACTCTTAAATGATAACTTCACTTAAGCACATAATCAAATGAAACAATAGGTAGATCAGCATCGCAATGAAAGAAGCTTTGATGCAAGTGACTGGGTATTTTTATGGCTACAACCATACAAACAAATGTCCCTCAAGAAAGCTAAGAAGGATAATAAATTATCACCCTAGTATTATGGTCTTTACAAAGTGTTGCAAAATATTGGTACTATAAGATACAAATTGGATTTGTCAGCATCTTCTCGAGTACACACATTTTTCCATGTTTCATGCTTAAAGAAGGTTATTGGTGACAAGCTCCCAGTTCAAAAAGTGTTTCCAGAACTTAATGAAGAAGGAAAAATCATATTTGAGCCTGAAACAATCATGGAAACAAGAACCTGACAACTATGAAATCAATTAATTTCAGAGTATCTCATTAAGTGGAAGAACTTACCTGTTGAAAATTCCATATGGGAGGGTGATAATTTTATACAAAAGCATCCATAACTACTCAAGCATTGAGAAAAACACTTTTTTGAAGAGGAGGGGCATGTTAGGTCCCTATAATACTAGTGTATTCCCCTTAGTGTTATTAGTGTATTCCCTTATTGTTATTTTTGTGCCCATGTATCCCCGATGTTGTTATTGTTGTGCCCCATAGAAGCCCAATATTATTATTGTAGTGTCCTTACATTATTATTGTTATGTAGGCTTTGATTATATTGTGAACTCTTAGACGCATATATATACCAAGGAAGTCTTATCATTTGTAGCATCCAAGAATTGTTCATTTATGTAATGTAAAGGACGTTTCCTCCTCGAAGAGGATAATTTTTAAGTCATTGATCTATATTTTTTGTGAGATGATTGCATAGAAAAGAACATTTCAAAGGATAATTTGTTTGATTTTTTTATAGAAACATTAAATGAACACATTCAACATGAGGAGCATATATTTGGAACTAAATCCATATACCATGCTTTCAGTCTAGTAAGGAAAGTCGAAAATAAAAATATGGCTACTAGAAAATTAGTCACTAATATATAGAGAGAAAACCATGCTTCCTATCCTAAATTGACAATGTTGACACCTCGTAAAATGGATGAAAGAAGAGCAAAGGGATTATGTTTCAACTATGATAGCAAGTATAATGAGGGGCATAAATGTGGTGAGGATAAATTGTTCTACATAAACTGTGAAGACGAAGTAGATCAAGAATTAGAATCATCACAAGATCTAGAGCTAAAAGAGACTACTCCAACAATATATTGTCATGCATTGGCCAACATTAGTACTCCACAAACCCTCAAGATGGAAGGATATATTGTTGAGTACCAAACTTGCATCTTTCCTATACACCTTTCTAGACTTTTTCCATTTACCTAGACCTCCTAAGTTATCAACATCATTACATATTAATCATAAAAGATCATTTAAAGTGGTTTTTAACTATATTTTGTGTCTACTGTTTGAATTAGATTATTTCTCATTAAGTTGCGGAATCTTGTCACTTTTCGCAGCTGCTTCAACTTTCCACAGCCATTTTGTTAAAGTCTATATTGCAGGTGTCTTCAAGCAAATCAAGCCACATAGGCAAGTTGGAAATGACATGGATATGGATCGAGTCCTGTTGGCTCAGTCGAATTCACCAAAGAAGGTCATGGTCAAAGGTAGTCAAGCGGTGGTCAACCTAAGAGTCCTACAGTGACAGAACTCCGTTTTTCACCACGTAAAGACTTGCGTGGCTGTTCCTAAATCTCAGGGGACATATCAACATCTGTGGACTGCTCCATAAGCCGAATCTAACAGCCAACCTCCAAAGATTTAATCTTCACGGCAACCATAATGCTAGATTCCTAGACGTGGTTGTTCAACTTGTCTCTTATCAGTGCAAATTGTAGGAAAGTAGTTATGTCATCCTCTATTATAAATAATGCATTCTCATACGCGTAGTAGCTAACTTTTGTAATGTAATTTTGACTGTTAACGAGCCCACTATGTCGTAACTTTATTTCAGTGTTATGACTGCATTTTGAATACATGAGAAGACTCTGTTTATAAGCTCAATTCGTGGTTGATAGCTGACTGCCCAAGGTTGTGCAGAGGGCCCCTGTACACACCGAAGTTTTGTTTATTGTTGTATAGTTTCATGTTTTATTTCTTTACGTTCCTTATGCCATAATTATTCACATGTATATATTGCATCGCTTATGGTATTCACGTTTTATTTATGTCCATAATTTTACATGCTTTTATAATGTTGTTAACTAATCAGTGTCTTTGTTCCAGATTACAGTAGGTAGCCCCGGCATTTGCACATAGTTTTACAATGACTAATGACATGGAAACAGTCTTATCTTTCTATTGATTTATTTTTCTTAGTTTTTAATTCCGGCACTATTTTGTTTATTTCAGTTCTGTTCATTGGCTTTATTAGTTAGTTTAGATATTGAATTTCTCATGTCATTTTCAGTTACCTCCGAAAGACATAGCGAGTCTAATGGTGAGGGATTGAAGTATGAGTGTGTAGTTTGATTTAGTTTATTTTTCTGCAAGTTAGTTATTGAATTTCTCATGTCATTTTCGGTTACCTCCGAAAGCCATAGCGAGACTAATGGTGAGGGATTGAAATATGAGTGTGTAATTTGATATTAGTTTATTTTCCTACAAATTAGATATCAGATTGCTCAAGTTGTTATGATTACCTCCGAAAGCCATAGCGAGACTAATGGCGAGGGGTCAGAGTATGAATTGATGTAATTGGATTTTAGCTTTACTTTGCTTGCAATTTTTGGATTTCTTTGAGTACAATTTCTTGTGTATTTAGATAGCAGCAAAGATAAAGGTTCCATGATCAATAGTTCATTGTTTGTTTGATTAGAATAGTGGCACATTTTCATTTTCTTTTAGGAATTAATTTCATCATTGCATGTTGTATAACATTTTTGAAAGTTTGAAGTTTTAGAAATCAATATAAAGGACATCATTGCCTTGAACATTTATATCCATACCTGTCTTTTAGAATTTCCATCTCACATTAGGAAATCAGCGAAGATAAAAACCCCCAAAACATAAAAATAAAAAAACGACAAAAGTAATAAATAGGTTATCTTGCACATATAGTGTGCCGCACTTCATCAGTTTACGAATCCCGGATTGACAATTAAACGCAGCAATTTAGGACACTCTAAATTGACCAAACATATATCAAAAAGAAAAAGGTAACAATGTTTATTGACTCATGTAGTACCCATAACTTCATTAATTACAAATTGGAAAAACTTATTTATTGTGTTGTATATCCAACACCAGAATTTCAAGTGATGATTGAAAATGGAGGTATGATAAATTATAAAAGGAAGTCTCATTGTATTAAACATAATATGGAGAAGTATTTATTGGATAGTCTCATGATTGCAATCCATATGGGTAGTGTTGATGTTGTATTAAGGCTCTAATGGTTACAATCATTGGGAACAATGGCCCTTAATTTTCAAGAGCTTTTCATGATATTTTTATTAGAAGGAAAGGAAATTGAGCATAGAGACATCTAAGTAAAACCCTATAAAGTGATCAGATCTAATAGAATGAAAAAAATGCTAAAATAGGGATATCAATGTGTAAATGCATGATTGCATTCATTAGATGTTCAAATGATCCGGATTTAGACAGGAACGCAACAAATTACAGAGATAACCATATACATAAAGATGCAGCGGAAATAATACTTCATTTTATTAATGTAAAATACGGAAATATGCTTACAAACAACAATCGAAATAAACCAGCTAGGGCAATGGTAGCTTATCTCTGAGAAGAGATGTGGCGGCTACATGCCTCTGAATTGTGTTACAATCAGTGGCTCAAAGGCCTATTTATTGTTGAGAAACAATGGAAAACCCTTAACATTCCAAAACCTAACCCTAGAAGATGAAACGTCACATTGTGGGCCTCATTTGGGTAAATTGGTACATCAACTTCCCGGGGTCGTAACTTTGGCATACGATCTCTGTTTGACGCGTACAATAGCTCTTTAGAAAGATCTATCTGAGAATTACAACTTTGGGAAGGGAAACATCTATCCATGGACCCATGTTGCACCCAAATTTCCCAAAAAACGTCGTTTAGGTCCTCAAAACGGCTCCGGAATTTCAGGACCTGAAAAACTGCTAAAAATAATAAATTGTGCTACAATTTAAGAAACTGAAAACACTGAAAGAGATAGTTGTGGGGGTCCAAATGGGATAGGTGGGTGGCCACCAACATCCACCTGGATTATTCCTCCCCCCTTAGTAAGGAATGGTCCCCATTGCGTTGAGTTCCTCCCAATGATGAGGAAGCTTTTGCTGAGTTGGGTCTCTGGTGAGCTGTTCTACAATCTCTGATGTGTCCAGAAATGGTGGGAAGCATGGTCGACAATGGTCCACATTGAACACTCGGTGCAAGTGAAGGAATGGAGGAATGATACGCTTCAAAGCATTGTTTCCCGTAGCCTTGGTACTGGTGTAAGGACCATGTCGGAGTGGTTTGAGTTTCTGATGGGTTCTGGTAAGGCGTTCTCTCTACAAATGTAACTAAACTTTGTTGCCCACCTGAAACTTGTGTGGTACCCTTGTGGGTGAGGAGAAATTGCTCTCGTGTTCTTTCATCACTGTATCCCTCTGTTGTTGTTGCTGCGTGGAGGAACCCTTCGTGGGGGTCATGACCGTATCCCTCACTTCTTCTGTTTGAACTTTTGCTCGATTTTGACAGCATATCGATACGTCGTGCAGAGCGAGGAGATGTTCAGGAACTCCATCTCTTCCTGAATGTATCTATGTAGGCAGCCACGGTATTTGAGTACCAAATGCAGATCAGAATCTTTGATACCCAACTGTGTGCGAAGGGTATGAAAAATGTTTGTGAACTTTGGAACATCTTGGTCCCGTCCCTGCCGCAGTGTGGTCCACTTTATGTATTTGTCCTCATAGCTTTTGACAAAGTAGTACTGCTCCTTGATGGCATCTCGGAATAAATCCCAAGTGGGTGCGGCTGAAAATAGTGAGCCTGTGCTTTCATTTTTCTACTCGCAGTAGGTTTCCCACTAGTGCTTGACGTGGGAGGTTGCTTTGAGAAGAGCGAAAATAATCTTTTCCCGACTCAAAAATTCATGAACAAAAAAATATCATTTTAGCAGATTTAACCATTTATCTATGACATTTGCATCTATTTGACCCTCGAAGATGAGGATTTCAAAATTAACTTGTACCTTAAACGATGTGGCGTTTCCAGAGTAGCTGTTGGAAGCCGATGTGTCACCTCTAGGTAGCCGTTGAAGGATCTGCGTAAAACTATCATCATCGCGTTCCTTTGCCGCTCGAGGGCTTCTTTGAGCAAGATTTTGATAGGATCTTCTGTCCCCACGTCTTTCTTTTCATCCGCCATGGTAGGCCGTCAGGATTTGCGAAGCTGGTCTTGCAAAGGTTCGACCAGTTCAAGCCCTAACTCCTTATATCCTGCCCTCGTTGGGGACATGCAAAGAAAAACAGAGAAAAAAGTAGACCGCTCTGATACCACTGATCCAGATTTAGACAGGAACGCAACAAATTAGAGAGATAACCATATACACAAAGATGCAGCGGAAATAATACTTCATTTAATTAATGTAAAATACGGAAATATGCTTACAAACAACAATCAAAATAAACCAGCTAGGGCGATGGTAGCTTATCTCTGAGAAGAGATATGGTGGCTACATGTCTCTAAACTGTGTTAAAATGAGGCTCGAAGGCCTATTTATTGTTAAAAATAATGGAAAACCCTTAACATTCCAAAACCTAACCCTAGAATATGAAGCGCCAAACTGTGGGCCCTGTTTGAGTAAATTGGTACATCAACTTCCCGAGGTCGTAACTTTGGCATACGATCTCTGTTTGACACGTGCAATAGCTCGTTAGAAAGATCTATCCGAGAACTACTACTTTAGGAATGGCAACATCGGTCCATGGACCCATGTTGCCCCCAGTTTTCCCAAAAAACATCGTTTAGGGCCTCAAAATGGCTCCGGATGTTCAGAACCTGAAAAACTGCTAAAAATAGTAAACTGTGCTACAATTTAGGAAACTGAAAACACTGAAAGAGACAGTGGTGGGGTCCAAATGGGATAGATGGGTGGCCACCAACATCCACCTGGATCATCAAACATATATATCCTCTTATCCACTGGTGATTTAAGAGGATCTTAAAAAGGCTTAAAATTCAAAGTCTCCAAATTTTTGGAAATACTTTCATATTGAAGAGCTCAATGAGACAATTCCAATGCAATTTGAATCACGTTAATCTGAGTCTGTATGTGAAAGTTATCTCAATTTGAAGTTTTACGGCGATGAGAAAAAGTCAAAGTCAAGGGTGACATGACACTCCCTAGACTTGACAACTGGCGCATATGGAGCTTGACACTTTGTAGGAGTTTGACAAGTGGCACATATGGAGCTTGACACTTTGTAGGAGCTTGACACTTTGTAGGAGTTTGACAAGTGGCACATATGGAGCTTGACACTTTGTAGGTGAAAGGTACATAAGAGCTTGACACTTTGTAGGTGAAAGGCCACATCACCATATGGCCCAATAGATGGGTGACATGTGGCCTTGTGATGAAGCACCAAATGGCTCTGTTTTATTGGTCAAATTACAAATTAGCACGCTTGACAAGGTTTGAACCCCTAACCAGTGGCATATTACCGAAATTCTCCACCAATCGAACAACATGCACGCAGTTAAACACAATGTTGGTTTAATATTATGGTGGTTATACCATATATGGTATATGGTTATAACCCACCAGGTGGAGTAATGTCCATGTGGTAAATATGTTGGAGTGGTTATTACGTGCATATGCACCACAACAACCACCACAGAGAGCTGCATATATGCAACCACAGTGAACAAAATTAAGATTCATTCTGCTCTGTTGGGTTTGAAAATGAAAATTCCGGAAAAAAAAAATCCACTACGACATCCCCTCCCCTCCTAACATATTGAGAACATAGAGAACAGAGATAGTTGTGGTATGTGTGAAAAGTCTAGTTTGGTATTGTAGGCAGAAAAGAGAGGTGGAGTCTCCGTGAAAAGTCTACTTTGGTATTGTAGACCGACAAGAGAGGTGGAGTCTCCATACACTGGCAGATGCAGCTCTTTTCAATTAAACAAATTGGGGATAAACCAATATTCCTCCAATTCCTTCAATTCCTCCATTTTCTCTCTTGCTCCAAAAATATACGAACTGGACTCTGCAACTTCTTTAGAAAAAATAGGCATGTGAATTCATCGAGAATTCATATAAACAGAGAGCTACTTGTATGCACTTAATAAAATTGAACTAATGAAAAACAACAAAAGAAGACAGACATAAACAAAGAGACTCTCCTTAATTTTGTGCCATGAATATCCAATCAAGGTTTGTGAAGTTAGTAGCAGTTGCAGGAGGCAATAATCCTATGGTGTCGTACCAAGAAAAGACAGGGATAGTCTCTATGCACCACCGCTCAGTTAACAGCTCGAAAAGTGTCGAACAATCCTCATACGGCAACGTTGATCCCAAATCAAATCAATTCCTGCTAATCCCACTCACTGGGTTGATTTATATGTGAATATATAACCAAAATCTAGCTGGGATTGAATCCTTGCGCATGCCCGAAGCAGGTACCAATTCATATTTAAGTTTAGCCTATAAATTTCTGTGGATTCAAAAACTAAATCTGAAACAGAAAGTGGTACCAATTCATACTTACGTTTAGCCTGTGCTGTGATTCGAAAACTGAAGTAGAAGAAGGTACCAGTTCATACTTACGCTTAGCCTGGCAGCAGCACAAAAGGGAACTTTTGCAGCCTGCTTCGTGCAAGACAGAAAAGCATCTGCCACGATGCATGTGATGGGTGGAAACAGAAGTGATGAGCATTTGTCATCATTATGAACAGTAGGGTTGCACATGGCACAATCACTCTATGTAAACGAGAATCGTTTTGAATAACAGACATAACCATATTCTATGGATGTGTGAACTCCAAGCCCAATGTGTTGGACTAAATCATTAAGTGATATGAATCTGGACACCAAGAGAAAAAGTGGGGATAGGAGCCCATTTGTTTATTTTATTTCCAAGACGCTTGATTATATGGTGCACTTGTTTTGCCCAGATCTTGCAGGTATGTTGCCATGCACTCTTTTACATTATTATCATTTTTTGTTTGTTGGTTCTTATGTTTGGATAGCAAGTTTTAAAGTAAAAATAGCCAAATAACAATACCAGTCTTTGGACAATGGCTAAGACATGAAGATATTGTTTATTTAAATGAATTTCGTAGGCAAATTCCATTATTTTTTATTTAAATGAAGTTGTGGGAAGATTCATTTTTGTTAACAACAGAATGTAGTTGGGGCCGACATCGTGTTGGTTCCAAAATAGTGCTTTTTATGGATAACATGGATTGCATTTTCAAATGTTAGAAATAGGAATTAGAAAATAGAAAGAAAGAAAAGAGATTCATTAAACACAACACTAAACATCGTATGTTTTATTGATGTTACGGACATTACATATATAGGAATACATGATTTTTCTAGATCCCAAGATGGTGGATCTAGATTACTAAAAATAGTTGGTACACTTATTAACTTAGGAACTCACATAATACAACTCAGGGCAACTTGGAAAACATGAAAGCATTACTTCCAACACCCTCCCTTAATGCTTATATGTAGAAAATATAAAAAACCCATATTATAACAATAAATAAAACTTTTTCAGATTTGTCAGATATGGTCATCATCAGCACCCACATCCACTCTGGATTCTTGCCAACTCCTCTCTTTCACCACCACATCTTCGAGCTATCACTTGACCTCCATTTAAAATGTAATCGCCTCTGACCATCGTTAATGAACTTTGCAGAATTGATGCTTCTCAACCTCCCAGAGCACAACGAATCAGTCTTGATACTGAACCATCCTATGGAACTACCACCATTTGTGAATCCATGACCCCATTATCAGTTATCTAGGATAGCATTCTGTATATAGAATGTCTTCAACAAAAATTTGTACAACTTGACCTTATAAAATAACCTGTACTGACGCTCTTGGAGCACGACGGGTCACACCATCTTGACCTTATTAAGAACTACCTGTGACTAATGCTCCTGGAGCATGACGGGTCACATTAATCTGTTGAATAATTAGCATGTTCTTTGTTGTTCTGCATCATTTGATTTTTACCTACAACTTTTTTTTTGTAATACATACCAACTAATCATCACAACTTCATTTCAGGCGCCATAAAAACTTTTTCACCACAAAAAACTTTACCATAAAAAAACTTTAATATTTAATCCCTTGTGTCTCCTTAAACCATGCACACATTAGTCTTCGCTCACGGATTGGATTCCTTTAATAAAATCAAACCTTTAGAGTCAATGAATGCACAATAAAGTGAATACAATATTTAATTATTCCATTCACTCTCACGACCACTGCATTTTACGCCCTCCAACGAGATCAAACCTCCATCTAAATGAATTGACCATTATTGACACGCTAGATCTTCTCCCCGTGTCATTCACTACCCATTGAAGAACGATTTCAATATTCTCTATCACCATTGTCGAGATTTACACATTGAAGAATTCATAACGTGGGAGAAGTGATACTTCAGCGGAATTCATCGTGAACTCCTCAACTTCACCCTTATCAACGCACTTGCCCACAAATTTGGGTTCCGCTCTTATGCCGTCAGGTCTCATCTTCAGCATTTCACACATCTAACATGAGATCACAGTTTGGCATCGAATGAGTAGAACCACCCATTTGTTGCAAACGCAATCACATTGCAGTGGAAGAAACACAACAACAAATCCCTTTAGATGTCGAATTGTTTGCAGCGACATATGGAATCTTTAACATAATATTTTTTTTTTAACCCACAATGGATCAGCTCAATATTTCAATAAGCATTCAACATACAGATCTATAAAACCCAGCACTACCACACTACCAATCTTGCTCAAACATACACTGAACAAATATATAAATGAAAAATAATATAATTTACTCACACAACACAATCTCCTATTATGTTTTATTCACAGAGAAGTAATATTCAAGGATCTCTCTTCTTCCTAGCTTTCCCTTCAGGGAATCAAGCCAGATCTACCTCTGATACCAAATTAGAAAATAGAGAGAAAGCAAAGAGATCCATTAAACACAACACCAAACATAATATATCTTATTGATCTCGCGGACATTACATATATAGAAATACATGATCTTTCTAGATCCGAGAATGGTGGATCTAGATTACTAAAAATAGCTAGTACACCTATTAACCTAGGAACTCACACAATACAACTCAGGACAACTTGGAAGACATAAAAACATTACTTCCAACAATAAGTTCGGCTAGAATTACATTTCTTTAAAATTTCAACTTAGACAGGTTACAAACAAATTCTGAAACATGCAACCGATATATCCCCATGCTGATAATTACTCATCACATGGTTTTCAAACCATCATCGTGAAGTTTATGATGGCCAAAAAATATTTCCTTAAAAAAAGGATAGTTTACGATGGCCAAATTACCATCGTTATCCCTGAAAATGTCCTTAATCTTTGTATTAAGAATGCATGGGAGGGCCATTCAGTGTTGCAGATGGACAACATTTATTTACAATCATGGATCATGTATGCACTCTTGCATAACCGCCTCACATGCAATCACTTTCATTTACAGAAATGTTGTTGAGGTGTGGATATTTGGAAAATTGTGTATTGCAAGTCGATGTGTTGTGAAATAAGCGCACATTTTGTGATTAATCCATAATGTAGGCTGCTTTGATGTATAGGTTCATTCCATATGAACAATGGACTAAGTGCACATTTTGTGATTAATCTAGAATGTAGGCCACTTTGATGTATAGGTCCATTCCATATGAACAATGGACTTATGTACCAAGGCATGTGGACTGACAATATTCTGCGTAGATGTAAAAAAAAAATGGATGGTGATGAGATGCCTTCAAAGTAGTCGGGAACTACCATGCTGAGAACCCACCGCTCACCAATAGGCGTTTGCCTTTTCCTTTTGACAACAACTGAGTTCAAAGTTCAAACTATGATATGCACATAATTTGAATGATGATGTTTAGTAACCTCTAACAACTTTATTGATTAATTATAAGTTTTCGTTTATATATACAGGAATTCCTTAACCTCCAAATTATTAATGCTACATTCTCTAGTGGGCACAAAAAATTAAATGTAATTTTTGTTTTTGAAAGATAAAATTATAACTTATAATTTAATCTTTTAGTTTAAGTGGTCGCATATATAGTTTAAAATAATATTATTAATATATATATATATATATATATATATATATATATTCATTTTTTTTTGTTACTTTTTTGCCATTTGGGACATCAAACAAATAACATAAATTCAAAAATTTTATGTTAAAAGAGTTATGGATAGTCATGTTATTTTTCAAATTATTAACTAACAGAAAATATAAAACCTTAAAGTTAGGATGTTCCTGAAAAATGAGTATATCCCTTATCAAAACATCCTTCAAGATGGGGCATTTTCTAGGCTATATGATGATGTGCTTAACGAGGATGAGGAAAAATATGTGGGGTAGAGGATATGAGAGAGATAGTGCCAATGGAGAATATGAGAGAGATAGTGCCAATGGAGGATATAATAAAGAAGGTAGAACAAGAGCCTCATGTCTCAATTATAGAGCCACCTCCTCCTAAAACATTATAACTCCTGCTTTATACCAAGGCCACTCCCATGATACAATCCATGGGATTTACATGAGAAGGAGGATTGGGGAAAGAAGGCCAAGGCATCACAAAGCCCATTAGATGGCCCATTAGAGTAGTGCAAAATAGTTTATTGAATTAGCCAAGGCTTCCATCAATTTGTTAACTGGGAGTCAAATGACTATTAAGACCATGTGATTATCTTTTTTGTGTAGTCACTTCTTGGTACCTCACCCATATGATGGTACCTCACCCATATGATGGATGAGCGATAAATCCCTCACCCCTTACACTTAAAAAAATCATACAATGACAACTTGGTGTCCTGCTACGCTCAAGTTCATTTTATTACATATATAATACACTATTGTAGATTTCCAGAAAGAATGAAACAAATAAGATCTATTTTATGGTACTCCATATGGAAACCTACCCTCCAATGATAGTAATATTATATGCGTTCAATGGAAATATTATGCATGTATATGTGGTCTATCCGAGAAACAAACAGTGTACTTGTCAAGAATAGAATATTTGGCTTGGTCCTAACGCTCTATGCGGGGGTAGCTCTAGCATAACGAGGTACCATGCACCTACAATCACTAGGAGTCCAACATATTTATAATGACATTGGTCAATACTTGTTTCTCCGTTGGGTCGAGTCGTAGAGTGTAGGGATAATGTTAGATATGAAACATTTATATTTATGTGTTCAATATAGTGTATATGATTTTCTCACAAAGTATCAAATTTAATTAATAAATTTATTTCTTAATGAAATTTCTTCGTTACATTTGAAATTTTGATATTTTGCAAAGTCTATTTGTAAGATGGAATAGAAATCAGGAGAGTTAAGACGTTAACATTTCATAAGAAAATTTTAATATATTTGTTTCACCTTATTTTAATTTGAATTGACATGGAAGTGAGGATTGTATTTATTTATTTTGGAAATGTAATTCAAATTAATTACTAAATCAACCAATGATGAGGTGTATTTAATTTAGATATTAAAATTTAATAATTAGTATTATTTATTTTGTAAAATGTTTAAAGATCAATGAAAAAACATTTAATTATATTATTATGTAAATATTGAATATATATATATATATATATATATATATATATTAGAAAATATATATAGAACTTCAATCATGATGATAAAGACAATAACTTTTTAGACTTTTTGTAAGTTGAAACAAATTTGTTGGAAAGGGACTACTTCAAATAATCTTTGATGAAGAAATCTTGAATTTTATATTACTGTAGGCCGTTTAGGTTAAATGAGTTTGGAAATTATTGTATTTTGCTTAAAATTGAAAGAAATAAGAAAATATTAGAGGAACTTGGCCCACCCACATGAAATTCACTATATGAAGAGACTTCTTGCTTGTGCACTTTGTAAAACTTACACCTGTGTTTGGAATCATTTTCCATTTTAGTCATGCTTTTCAATGAATGCGTATAGTTGTAGAAATGATTAAATGTTTTGTGTGTGGAAGAGAGGTGGAAAGAAAGCAATAGTCATGAGGATATGTGATCTAAGAGTGTTTACGCATTTGCAACTTCCTCTAGGTGCCTTTCATCAGTAGAACAAACGCGGAAAAGGTGTGTAGCTTAGCATGAAAAAGGAAACATTATAATGCTTTAGATTAAAATTATTTTTGGCCACTAGGTATTGTAATGTGGACGAAATGGAGATCAGTTCATTGTTATCTTGCAGATTTGAGGTAATGTTTTGTTACTCTGGTTTATTTTGGAAAATCTCAATGTAAAAGCATCCATTAGAAGGTATCTCAAATTACTATAGATTTTGTTGTTGGGCCCACTTGTCCTTTCGCTCGAAGCAATATGATGTTCATTACTAGACTCACATTTCCTTCCGCCTCTATTTATAATGCTATGGTATATATATTTCAAGGGTCAAAAAACCTTAAAACACTATCGGCATTTCTTTCCACCTTTTGGTGCAAATGCTAGTTCGTATGGTTATCCACCAGGAAAACTATGATATGGTTTTTTTTACGGGAGTTACCATATATAATATGGTCATTACATAACAATGCACTAAAGTGGACCTTGGTTAGCAATAAATTTGATGCACGTGGATCATTCATATGATATGGTTGTTGCAATACATGTGTTGGTTACACATTAGCACATGAACGGATTCACATGGATGTTGTATGGTTTTTATACATACCATATATCGCATGCACATGGTTGAAGTTTGATGTGTCCTTGGAACCAATTTGCCATAAATATAAAATATGGTTGCATTAAGGTTGTAACAAAGTTTTAATGCGGGTTCATTACTACTAGTTTTAATATATTGTTACAACAATGGGCTGCAATCCCCACGGGTTAGACCTTGGGGCTACAAACCCAAACACTTGTATATGTAAAATGATATGCCATTGCACCATAGGGTAGTGTGGTCGCAAAGTGAGGGTGTCAAGAGATATTGAGCTTAGTTCATGTCTATGTATTTTGTATGTAAGAGAGTTGGGAGAGAGCTTTCGGTATGAAGGTCTTGAACTCAGACTTTATTTTTAAGTCTACGTTTTTGTACAAAGTGGTTTTGGAGCTTAATTTTGTAGCAACCAAAGAGTTTTGGTAGCAAAAAACTCAGTTTCGTAACATAAAGCTTCATTTTACAACAGGCTTTTGGAGGCATTTTGTCAATCTAAGAAAGCATTTGAAGCTTAGCATCACATTAATTAAATAGGCCACTCTCTTGGAAGTAAGACCCAGAGACATAGTCCACATTGGACGAACTTCATTATCAATTGGTTTTGTCCTTCTTTTACCTTGACTTGATCTTTTATATTTTGATTTAAATTGTAGTTTTGTTTAAAATCGTCATCCTTAATTTAATTATTATTGTTGGTTTAAGTTTTATTATTCACGCTTGAACATTTTTACAAGCCAAGTCAGTTTAAAAGATACTGGATCGAGTTCATATCAAGTGGTATCGAAGAAATATTGATGGTGGTTTGTGAGTGTGCATGATAACTAGGATCAAATTCAAGGAAGGTGAAGGAATGCTTATTGAAGACAATTCGGAAATTGGATCAAGAAGCTTTACTCGAAGAAGAGAAATGTCGTCACACGAGGGATAGCGGAATCCTTTTAGTTCCAAGAAATAACTTTGTGAAGCTTTCATGGCAATGAAGGTCGTGGTTAACAAAATGTATTTGGAATGGAAGAAGTTTGGGAAAGGAAGCTCGCAGAACAAAGCCAAAGATAAAGACTCAGAAATGGCTCCTAATTTTTCTCACTCTCTTTCTCATTCCTTGGTGGTTTGATAAACAGTCTCAAAGTGTTGGATTGAGATTTTTAACCAAGATGGGTTATAAGGGAAAATGCCTTGGAATTCATGGTCAAGGTATAAATGAACTTTTAAAGGTGAAAGAAAGAATTCACCATGCATGATTGGGGTATGGTGAAGGGGAATGCTCCAAGATAGTGGAAGAAAGTATTCTCCAATGGATGAACTCTTACAAGAACGACCTGTGAAAAGTGAAGGCACATCACTTTCAGGCAACGGTAAAGCATGCAAGATGTCTAAGAGAAGAATGAAAATAGAATCTCCTCAGCATACACGCACCAAAGACAACCATCAAAGGTACAATAAAGCTAATTATTCCAAAGTTCCTTTTGATTATATGATGATTGGCAATGTAACTTTGTGGTATAAGAAACCATGCACATTTTGTGGGTTTAATAACCATAGTGTTGGAAAAGTATGGCTTTGTATATGAAATTTATGTTGACCAGGTGTTGTGTTCTACAACAACCCCCCATTTCTAAAAACTCTTACACAAAAAGTTTAATAAGAAATGTGTCTCGTTTTAAATAAACTTAGTGAGATTTGTGATTTAATAAATAAAACTGGTATTGACCTCATTATAAGAAAAACCTTTATAAAAAGGCCCGATGTAAATAATTCATTTTGTAAAGCCTTTTGAAAAGTACAAAGTGTTCCTTCAAAAAAACAGTATAAATAATTCTACATTGCAATAAATCGATCGGAGATCGCGTATCACAATGACAAAGGGACACACATAAACAAGGCCTCATTAAATCCTCCGATCTGATAAAGGTAATCTCAATCGGCAATCATAGATATCATATGACAAAGAGCTAAAAGCGCAAGCCAAACCCCCTATTGCAATCAATAAATAAGGCGCGCATCTCAAGAAGAAAACATTCATGAAATGGTTTGCATGCATAAGTCTTTTAAAAATTAATAAATCAAGCCAATTCAATAAAACATACTTCGCCTTATTATAATATCACTTTATCGACAATCATAGATATTCATTGCAAGTGTTGAAAGCCTTACCCTTTGAAACTCCCGATTGTAATTAGTGATTTATCGTCGATCGTCGATCAGGGAAATCCAAATACACGCTTGAGTTAATCATTCAATATATGATCAATGAGACGGGTATATATGATATTTTTTCATCATGATTGATGGCTCAAATGGCTATTAAATTTCACAGTTAAGAGTATATCCTTCAAAGATTTCACGCATGGTGGTTCTTAACTGCATCTGACTTATCATATGTCAATCGCCTTAATTCTGTTCATTTTCATATTGCCTTTCAACAACAATATCCCTGTATTATGATTTGTAATTGCCTGTGCATAATTTCTTTGAACTCATGAATCCAGAGAAGATGGGGAAGAAATCTAAGAAGGCCAAAGCAACTCCTGTAGCTAAGGAACCAGAACCAAGCAAGAAGGGACTAATATCATATACAACATGTCTCGGTCTGGGAAATGCTAGCTGGGAAATGCTAGTTGGGAAAGCATATACAATTTGATAGAAGCAGAGGAGCCCGAAAAATTGGAAGAGAAAGCCATAGCCGATTCCACCAGCAATTCAGAAGGAACTCTCAAAGAATTGGCCTATTCATACCTTCACAGGATAGCAGTGCAGGCCAAAATTTTTCCATAAACTGATGTGGTTAGATGGGTCATCAAGAAAATCCCAACTTCAGACAGAACATTTTCCACGGCTGATGGAAGAAAATTCGGGTCATTTAAACCTGAATATCTCTGGCAAATGTACCATCTACCTCTGCCGAGAAGCACTATAACAAGGCATTCCTAGAAGCGTTTGCTAAAGAAAATGACTTGGAATCGGACCCAATCAGACACTGTAGGCATTTCCCGGAGAAACATAAGCATGAGTCATTGGGTAAACATTATGTTGACTCATTAGCTTCTCCTTATTGCTATGTTGGCGCTATGATGTGTAGACTGTGGGGACAACATGATTCTGCAATATTTACTATAGATATGGTCCCGTTAATGGAAGTTGTGATTAATGGTTATGTTATGGATTGGGAAAATATTCTATCTAATAGAATAGCCACTGAGATACTAGAATACAAAAGGAAAATGTATGCAAATTTCCGGATCATTCCTCCTTTTTACTATAGTGCATATATTCTTGATATTATTTGTTTTAATTTTGAATACCCCGTACTTGAATGGAAGTTGACTTTCCAATATCCGAATCTTATTCATATCTATCACAAACAGTTGTGGAAGGCCTACTATAAGAATCATTTGAACAGAATTTGCAATGGTTTTGTCCTACCTGTATATTATTCTATCTTCAATAAGTCTACCCCTAGGATATCTCAGGAAGCAACAATTTACCTAACAGCAGTGGGTAGCTGGTTTGGAGAGGAGAAATTCACTTATGTAAGGCTTTTTGGTAGTCTTACCAAACCCCATGTTCTTCCTCTATATGTTCCCGATAAACTGCAAGCACGAGAGCTAGCATACCAAATAACAGTTGAATTAATGTCAAAAACCCTGAGGGACTCCAAGAAACATATGTGGCCTACATTCCCCCTACAGTGTGGCATTTTTATCTTACATGATTATAAGCAGAAAGAGGCAGAGAAGATTCAGATTTTGAATCTTGCCACCATTGCAAATACGCAATTTGACCCAAGGAAGGTTGCCTATAACGTTACTTCTCAAGCTAAACTTACCAGGTTTGATCATGAAGAAGATGATTTTGATTATTTGTTTGCTTCAGCTGAGGTATTTTATCGGGTTAAAGGATTGGCTCGTATCAAATATGGAGAAGAGGGACTAAAAAAATTCAATGGACTCAGAGCCCAAAGGTTGCAAACTCTGCCTTTGGATCTATTAGCTACAACCCCAATAGTTCAGCCACAAAGAGAAAGTGAACAAAAAGCTACCGATAAAACTCTTGTAGTGGAGAAGGTTCCCGAAAAGGAAAAGTTGCCAGATTAGGAGCAGAGACAAGAAACAAGTAGTGGACTCCTTGATTCAAGCATTTATGTTGATCCTAAACTGATCAAGGAATGGCAGCAATTTGATTCTATCATTAGTAATACCGAGAGCCTTCAAGGATTCAACACACCTAAGGTGACCATTGGTCACAAATAAGTAATCAACACAGTTCCAAGCAAGCGAACAAGTGGCCCACCCATGACTCATAAGGATGTAGAAATAATACCTGAAAATCCCTCTGATGAAATTGTTTTACATGTAGAAGAGATGCCACCATTAGATGTCTTCTACAGCCCTAAGCATAGGGCTATAATCAAAAGACAAAGGAAAAAGAGGAAAGTTGATCAATCTCCTCTTTTGACTTCACGAATGGAGATAACAAATGTGGTATGGAGAGAGGAAGTTAATCATTCTGAAGATCTCGCCAAACTTTCTCAGTATGCTGGAGCATACACAACAGCCACACTGGATAAAGCATTGGAGGTGAGTAATTTGTTAAAATAAAAAGACCAAGCAATCATTTAGCTAGAAGCACAGGCACAAGAGAAACAACAGAAGATAGAACAGCTGGAACAATAATTAGCAGTCCAGAAGCAGTTAAATGACCAATTGAATGAGAAATTGCTCAAAGAAAAGTAAGGATTGATGAGCATGCAATTCATAAGCAACAGGAGTTATCCCAAGCATTGAATAAGTTGCAATCGTTAAATGAACAACTGAGTAAATCGAAGGAAGAACAAATCGCTCAACTAACAATTCAAATAGAAAGATTCAAGGAATATCCCCAAGTGGGAGAATTCAGATCGGAGGCTCTACAAATTACCAGGGCATTATCTAGTAAGTTGAGCCTATTATGTCATAATATCTCACTCGATCTTCCTCTATGTGAAATTTCATCATCCATGGTTGACAAATCAGTAAACGCAAGACTAGACTTGGAAAAAGCAAATGAAAGATTAACAAATTTTCTCTCTTGACAAGAATCTAAAGAGGGAAAAGTTACTAATCTACCACAAATTCTGAAATCACATAAATAAATTCTATTCACTGAATGGGAATATCAGCTAATGAAGGTAGAAAGAGAGACATCAAGATGCAGATCGGCAACAGGAAACATGGTTGAATTGATTAATAATACTCTTTATTTATCAAATTTAATAACAGAGTGTTCTCTAAGGAAACTTCCATTAGTAAAAGCATTAGAATAGATGTGGAAATAGGAGCTGGAGCAGAGGGAAAGATTGATCGCGGGCATTCAAATTTTAACATGGGAAACCTTTTGGTTTTTCCTTGTCAAAACATATAGTCAGTGGACAACAATGAAATGCCTTACCGATGCAATCGGCCATATGAATCCTGAACTTAATGATGCCACATACACTACTCAGTTACACTCACGCATGAGTCATCCACCAAAACTTCAGCCGATGCTCGCCGTTTGTCAGTTCCAATCACAAGATGATCAGCCAATATAGTGAACCATTTGGACCGACCGCAGCATGCCTATTTCAAGAAGATTTTCACATTTTTGTGATTTGGTTATACCAGCACATAGCATATTTATTTCATATTTTGTTAGTTTAAGTAGTATTTATAGACCCTTTCATGTTTTTAGAAAGGGTCCAAATTTTTTTTTATTAAGACTTGGATTGAAAGTTGCACTACTGTACTTCCGATATATTTATTTTTATAAAAACTGGACCTGAATTCTGAGTTTTGATGAAGAATGCTTTTATGTGATATGCACTATTGCTTCCTATAAAAGTATTTCCAAGTTAAAAGACGGGATCTAAATGTAATTCATATCAGAGGAGACTCAAATGCATATGGTACTACTATCTATGTTTTTGCTTCATGCTTTTATGTAAATTAGCATGTATTTATTTTGCTATTATTGATATATGTATATGCTTTTACAACAATTCTTTGACTTATCCCTATTGAATGTTTAAGAGTTATTATTTTTCATACATGTGTATGTCAATAATATATAAATATTAGTGTGATAATGTTTTAATTATTACTTTGTTCAACTATTTGAACAAATTAATTATCGTATGAATGAATATTTTTGTTTATGAGTAGAGTCATCTATATGCCTACTTATCAATAAAAACCATCAAAAATTGCACTAAGAGAAAGACTTCCCGAGATAGATTAGTTACTTTTATATTGTTGCATTTTAGAATAGATCATCCATCATTCCCATTAGATATTAGAAAATCGGTCACTTATCCATCCCACTTATAAATCATTGGGAAACTGGTCCCATTATATCTAGTCGGAGCCACCACACCAAACGGAAAAGGAGCTACTTTTAAGGTCCAGACCGGGTGGTTTTCCCTGATGTTGATGCAACAATTTTAGTGGCATCAACATTTTTGACGCTAGAAGGAGGGCTTGAACTATGAATGGCAAGAAAATCCAAATCTATAATCCATTTTAAGAGTAAATCTCCCTCCACCTCACCTCCAAATTCTCCCTCGCATGCTAAATCTCCAGTTTCTAAGCGAGAAGTTGAGGAAACAACAACCACTGTTCAACCCCAAAACATCTCAAATAAATTAACTCTAGAATCTCCTGAAGTACAATCTCTAATTCATAAACTTCAAGGATTCTCAATATCACCTCAGAAATCTGAGTTATCTCAAGGCAATGTGAATTCGCAATTCATTCCTTCTCATCCCCTCACCAGACTTCAGAGTGAAAAGCTTGGTATTGAACCTACTGAATTATCTTTGCCTAAATGAAAAAGAGCAAGGAAGACAACTGAAGGGTCTGATAGTGAAACTTTCTCATCATCATCATCCATTTCATCTTCTCCATTACAAAGTCAACCATCCACTCCCCCACTCCAGATTGTCATTCAACAGGGTACTGGAACTTCAATATTCGCTCCTTCCCAACCATTTGGAACTCCATCTGTGTTATCATCCATTAGTAGCTCAACAATGGCACAGAACCCATGGAACAATCCTGGTGCAGTAACAATGTCTGCACCTTTGAACCCATTGCCAGCTCATCTCGAGAAATGGTTGCCAAAATTCAATCAAGATGTGGGTGTACAGGCAGATGAACACATAAACAATTTTATGTTGTCAATCAATTTAAAAGGAGTTACTAATGAAGATGTGGTTGTCAGGCTTTTCCTGTATACCCTACAAGGATCAATCGTGTCTTGGTATTTTTTGTTACCATCAGGATCCATTACTAGTTGGAATATTTTCCAAGAGTAGTTCCTAACTAAATATGGTGATGACAAATCCGTAACCACATTAATCAGTGATCTCTCAAATCTTAAAACGGAATCTAGAGAGCCTATAAAAGAGTTTAATTCACGATTTAATAAACTCTTATATAAGTTCCTACTGCCTCAAAACCTAGTGAACATGTTAGAATTGAATGGTACATATCAGTCTTACCTTCAAATATAGCTATCTTTGTGGATAGAGCTGCAAAGCCTACTTTAGCAGAGAATATTAAAGAGGCAATTGTTGTAGACAAACGTATTATCGCATTAGAGAAGAAAGTTGCTCTTGAAGATAGAAAATCTAAAAAAATCACCTTGAAAGATGATTCAAAGAAGAAAATGGCTAAAGATCCATATGATATGGAAGGGATCCAAAAGGTTCTAAAAAATATGTCAAATTAAATGATAGAAATTAAGAAACAAGTATCTGGGACCTCAACTAAGAAGCCATTTAGAAACTTTAAGAAGCCAGAATCAAAACCCCCTAATGCTATATCCAATGCAGAGTCAGACCCTGAGGACGATGAAGAAGAAGACACGGTCTTATCATTTGAAGAAACTAAAGAAAAGGAAGTTGTAGAATGTCATGGGATGTGGGACTTCATTTTGTCTAATTATGATACTGAAAATGAACAGGAAGCTTTTTGAGTAAGTACCAGGAGTAAAGGAACTCCTAAACCTATTCAAGCAACTCAGAAGAAAAAGAACATGGGTACTAATGCTAAAGAAAGGGTTCCCACAAAGAAGTCTACAACGATACCTACTCAAAATAAGCGATCAGCTTCCAATCCACCTTCATCATCTAACACATTAGTAGTTGCAGACTCTATGGATTACAACATCATCGAAGACATGAAGAAAATGAAAGCAAATATCATTATGTTTGAGCTTAGTAAGCTTAAACATCAACAAAAATTGTTGCTCAACGAATTAAATGCAGTACCTTCTTCTCCTCTTTCGAATGTTGTATTGTCCAAAGCTGCTAATGAGATAGGTAAGCCACCAACTGGTAGAGTAGAAGCTACTGATGTTGTTCTAATCGAAGATAGATCAAATTCCCATACTTCTCATTTTCTCTTGACCTACGAGATTTATAATAGAAATCTGCACAATTTCTTGATAGACTCAGGGGCTTCATCGAATATAATGTCAGATCCTGTTTGTTCTAAACTGAATATTGAACCTCAAATGTCTATAGTGCATATTGTCTAGTTGGATAGAACTAAGGTCCAGTTATTAGGACAAATCAACTCAGTTACCATTAGGTTATCAGCTGATCCAAAAGTGGTTCAGAGAATTGAAATATTAATTGTTGATATTCCTGAGTTTTATGGTTTGATTTTAAATAAAGACTGGTCTGAGAAACTTCATGGTTACATTTCTACTGATTGGTCTCACATGTGGCTTCCCTTTATAGGGAAGCAAAATCAAATCAAGATTGATCGGGAGAAACATATGACTCATACTGTAACAAAATTTAAACAAGAAAACCAGCCGATAGCATTCAACGATAATATTCTTGGTAAATACTCATCTGAATCATTCTTGGGAAATTTTAATGCTCAATCATCACCTTTCTTAGATAATAATTTCACATCTCAAATTGAAATTTTTTCCCAAATAGATACATCAAGGTGTGTTAAAATTGTTGAGGAAATTGTAAATAAAATTGTAGATAAACTTTTATTTTGGTCATTATATTTTGACGGGTCTAAATCTAATGGCAGTGCAGGAGCAGGATGTGTTTTAGTTAGTCCTAAGGGAGAAAAGACTATGCTATCATGTAGATTAGAATTTGAGTGCACAAATAATACTGCTGAATTTGAAGCCTTGATTCAAAGATTTTACAAAGTAATAGGTCTTAAGGTACAATATTTGAAAGTGTTCGGTGACTCTAAAATTGTTATAAAACAAGTCTGAAATACTATACATTGCTTTTCTAGTCACCTTAAACATTATCAATCCTTGGTACAAGACCTTGTATCTCATTTTCTAGCATTTAATATTTCTTTCATTCCTATATCTCAGAATGCAGCAACAGATTTACTAGCCAATGTTGCTTCTAAGCTCCTTCCATTTGAAGATTATAGTCTCGATAGATTTTCAATAGAGTTAATTTTCAGACCATTAGTTCCCAATAATATCACTAACTGATGAGTATTCAATCATGACGATGACATTCTAAATTTTTTAACTTCTGATAATTCCTATGATGATCAAATTATTGATGAAAGTGAGCATGATCTTCAAATGAAGGAAAAACTTGAAGAAAATTCAATACCTAAACTAGTGGTCAAACTTGAAGACCTTTATGACATCAAAGATAGGTTCAAACAAGTTACTAATTCAAAGCTTCAAAGTTCTACTTTGAGATTTAAATTAATAAATCTTGGCACAGAGGCCAAGCTACAAAATATCAATCTGGGATTAGGACTTACTTCATAAGAAAGATTTTCATTTATCAAATTATTGAATAGATATAAAAATGTCTTTGCTTGGAATTATGATGACTTAAAAACATATGATACTTTTATCATACAACATACAATTCCAAAGAAAAACCAATACAACAAAAACTAAGGAAAATTCATCCGAACCTCAAAATTCAAATAAAAGCCGAGTCAAACAAACTCTTGAAGGCTAAGATAATTTTTCCTGTTAGACATTCAAATTGGGTGTCCAACTTGGTGCCAGTAAGAAAAAATAATGGTGACATTAGGATTTGTATTGATCTCAGAAATCTTAATAAGACAAGTCAAAAGGATAACTTCCCACTACCAACAATGGAGCAAACTCTGCATTCAGTAGCTGGTTCTAGATTAATGTCTTTCTTAGATGGTTTTTCAGGGTATAACCAAATTTTGGTGCACCCTGATGACAGACTCAAGACTACTTTCAAAACTAAGTGGGGAACTTATGCCTATCAAAAAATGCCTTTCGGTTTAATCAATGTTGGAACTACCTTCCAAAGAGCAATGGATATAGCATTCAAAGGTCTGATTAATAAATCAGTAGTTGTTTATTTGGATGACATTACTATCTTCTCTAAGAAAAGAGCAAATCATTTACATGATTAGAAACAAATATTTGAACATTGTAAAAGGTATGGGATTTCACTGAATCCTAAAAAGTCATTTTTTGCTCTCGACCAAGGTAAACTCTTGGGGTTCATTGTTTCTAAAAATGGTATTTATATTGATCCAGATAGAATCAAAGAGACTTCTGATATTCCATTTCCACATAATAAAAAATCGATGCAATCATTTTTAGGTCAAATAAATTTTGTAAAAAGATTTGTTCCAAATTTTTCACAAATTGTTTTACCATTACAAATCATGATCAAGAAAAATTCAATGTTTAAAATGGGGGCCTATAGAAAGGGAGGATTTTGATTCAATCAAGCAAGAAATCATAAATGCTCCTGCATTAAACAGTCCCAATTTTTTGAATCATTTTATTTTATACACTCTAGCATCTGATTCATCCTACGCAGCAGTACTGGCACAAATCAATGATCGAAAGTTGGAAGCACCAATTTCATTTTATAGTTCAAATATTCAAGGTGTTGAGCTTAATTACTTTAAAGTTGAAAAGCAAGCCTTTGATGTATTCAAAGCCATTAAACACTTTAGGCCATTTCTCTTAAAGGCTGACACAAAAGTTATATTCCCTTTTTCGGCAGTAAGACAGTTACTAGTCCAAAGGGAATTGGGAGAAAAAAGGGCAAACTAGGTTACGTCATTACAAGAATATGATTTGGACATTAGACTAGCAAATATTGTCAGATGCCAAGGTTTTTTCAGGTTGTTAGAAGGAGCTTCTAATATTCAGGAACATGAAGGTACAAACAATATGAAGAAATCAATGAGATAAGTACCATTAATCCTGAATCCCAATATGCAAATTTGATATTCTATTTGAAAAATGGATATGCTCTTTCTAATCTTTCCTATAAAAATAAACATGCCATAAGACTGAAAGCAAAAAACTTCATTATTGTTGATGATGTGTTGTTTAGACGGAATTATGATTCGATTTTGTTAAGATGCTTAGAAAAACCTAAAGCGCAAAAAGTCTTGTAGGAATTACATGATGGTCCAGTAGGATGACATTTTGGAGCTAATACAACAGCCCACAAAATTATTCATGCTGGGTATTATTGGCCCACCTTATTTAAATATACTCATGAGTATGTAAGGAAATGAAAAACATGTCAAACCGCCAGTGGAAAACAAAGAAAACCAGCTTTTTATTTGCAATCAGTCAACATTGAGTAGCCCTTTGAACAATGGGGATTGGATATCATTGGAGAAATTATTCCACATTCATCCAAACAACACAGGTATATCCTTACAGCTACAGATTACTTTACTAATTGAGTAGAACCAATTCCTTTGAAGACAGCAAACTCTGAGGCAATCATTGAATTCATAGACCAGTTCATCATTACCAAGTTTGGTGTCCCAAACGCTCTTATTTTTTATAATGCATCTTATTTCTCTGGTAATTCCATATTTGAATTTGCTATCAAAAGAGGATTCAAATTGAAATATTATGCAAACTAATACCCTCACGGTAATGGTTTAGCAGAATCCACCAATAAAAATCTTATCAAAATCATTAAGAGAACTATTGATCAGAATCATAAGAATTGGCATAAGTCTTTGATATTTGCATTATGGGAAGACCGTATAACACAAAAGGCCTCAATAGGCACCTCTCCATTTAATCTGGTGTATGGAAAGGATGTTGTCATACCAACAAACTTAGTACTTCCATCACTAGCCTTAGTGCAGTTTATTGAAGAAAATCCCTCATCTTTTATCCAATTGAGACATAATCAGATCCTGAAATTAGAAGAAGAAAGAGAGAAAGCCTGAACTACACATGTGAAGCATCAACAAATTATTAAGTCTTCTTTTGATACAACTTCCACTGGCCCAAAACTTTTACAAGTTGTTGATCTTGTTTTGAAATGGGACAAAGCCCACGAGGATAAAGGAAAACACACTAAATTTCAAAAAATGTGGCTCGGACCATTTCAAATCAGCGAGAATATAGGCCCATCAACATTCATATTGCAAGATCTATCAGGAAAGATATATTCTCTTCCTGTCAATGGGATTATTTTGAAAAACAATCTTCACTTGAGGAGGTAACCCCTTCTCACTCTGTAAATATTCAATTTTCAGCTATATTTGTGTGAATAATTAGTTTAACTTCTTTCTTAATAAAGTTGTAAATAGCCCTCTATTGGTAGTTACTATTTTGAAAATGTTACTTAAAAGAAAAATAGTGTTAATATTTACTTTTGATAGATGGAATTCTTGAAGGAAAAGAAGAAAGTTCTAGGAAATCAGGTATAATTAAACTCCGAAAACCCTATTTATTTTTGTAAAATCTTCTCAAAACTTGAAAATATTGGAAATAATTCTAAGTTTTAAAAGCCTAAAAAAGGTTATCAATAGAAAACAAAGATTGATCCAATCTTAGCATCTTCAACTCTTAAAATTGTCATCCATGTTCTCTTGGGGAGAAAATTATTCACCCCATCCATCAAAGCTTATGATTTTTCAGAGTGTAATTCTAAAATATATTTGGTATAAGAGATAAAAGGTCTCATCACGAGCCTACTTACCATGATCATAAGAGACTAGTTCAACTGATATTACCAACATTGCATACCAAAATAGGGTAATGGCTTATAAATATAAGACAAGGGGTCTCATCACGAGCCAGCTTGTTCAGTTAAATTACAACTAGTGAATGGAATTGTTAATAGCTGGCCACCAAACCAGGACAATGGCTTTTTATCTTACAAAATAAAGAAATAAAGAAAAGATAAAAATGCAATACAAAATATGTGGAAACATATCTTTTAGATTCATTCTTTTAAATTATACTCTGAAATGGATGGGACAATGAATGATTAAATGGTTAAAAGGTAACCCTGTCGAGACTATAAACGTTTGCTGGCAGTAGAGGCTCTACTTGTGATAAGAGAGTCATTATATAAGTTAAGTTGGAAAAGTCTCTTGTTTTATCATTATCAACCAATAAAGGTTTACTCAAACTTAGAATGTATGTAATTTTGAGATGAGAAAGAGATAACAAAAATATTTTTCATTATATTCAGAGTTTATGATTACTTAGTTATATTAGATTTTATCTATTCACTAAGGTTTTTAGATTAAGAAGGTTAAAATATTACATTTCTTTCTCAGAGATAACTATTTCTTCCAGTGGATAAGGATCGCTCTGAGCTGCGTGCACATTGATTAGGGCAAGAAACGCAGCGGGTTGAACCATCGCCATGGACGCTCCAGGGGGCGGAGAGGCCCCTCCCCCCCCCATTATCGGCTGAAATCGCATTCAAAAAGATTCTGACCCAGAAAGGGAAAAAACGGCCAAACCCTGAAGTTCCAACGTTTATCAAAAAGCTTGAAGAAATACTAGAGATCGCACTGCCTAAAGAACAACCAATCAAAATAGCTCTTGCATTGGCGGACAGAGGATTGGTCAGGCAATTTATGGGTCGTTGGCCATAAACAAAATCGACAAATGAATGGGTTCAACGAAATTGGAGGCCTCTGCTGAAGAACAGCGTGATCTGCTATGCTGTCGGCCGAGGATTTTTCATCTTCGAATTCACTACCAAGGAAGACTGTGATCTGGTGTTCAGAAACGGTCTGTATTTCATGGGAAACCAAGGCCTTTTCCTGAACAAATGGACCCCTGATTTCGATCCTTCAGTCGATGTTCCAAAGGAGGTTCCTGTTTGGGTCTGGCTCCCTAATCTGCCGATCCACTGCTGGAGCTACCAATCTCTTCAAAAGATTGGAAACGGGCTGGGTCGATTCATTGACAAAGCTGATAATAAAGGCCAATACACCTGCGCAAGAATCTGCGTGGAAGTTGACTTGGAAGCTGGTCTACCAGAAGCCATTAAACTCACAGTGGGAGATTGGCAGCACTACCAGAAACTGGACTACGAGAAACTACCCTTTAAGTGCAGAATCTATCATGAGCATGGTCACTTCCAATGAAACTGACCTAAAGCCCCATCAAGGGACAAGGCGGAAGAAGAAGGATGGAAAGACATAAAAAAGGGAAAAGTAATCTCAAAAGCCACTGAACAGACAAAATCTGGGACAATGGGGAACCCCCAGGCCAATTCCCAGAATAAACAAATCACAAAAGAAGGCCCCCCTTCAGCTGAAAAGGTGAATGTAACAAAGAATCAGGAATAAACTGAAGACCAATCGAATAAAATGAAAGAAACCGAAGAAAACTCTCTGGATCCCCTAGTAGATGCTGAACAAAGGGGAACTGAAGGGAATGAGGAGCACATCAGCCCAGTCTTTGATTCAGGGGAAGAGTTGGAAGAGAGAGACACCGAATCAGATGGATCACAAATCACTCCTATCAAATCAACTAGGGGTCGAAAATCCAAGAAGAAACAAAGAGAGGAGAAAACGTATATGGATGTTCTTCAAGGTTCCCAGAAAACTCTAAAAGGAATGATGAACACTAGATCCGGGCGCAAGCAGAGTAGGGCTCCAAAAGGAGTCACCACCTCCCAAGGCAGTAAATAATGAAATACGTCTCCTAGAATTGCAGAGGGTTAGGCAGCAGACTGAAAGAAGAAGCCCTGAAAGACATTGTTAAGATTCATTCGCCTGAAATCCTTCTCATCCAGGAGACAAAGATGGAGGATATTACGCTCCTCCAAACTAGTAAGAAATATTGGCACAAAGGTCCCGGAAGAGTTGTCAGCGCAAGGGGAGCCTCTGGTGGGCTTGCCACCTTCTGGGACAGCTCAAAATATGAACTGATTCAAGAAGAAATCTGCTCTCACTGGATTTTCATCCAGCTCCTTCACAAAGAGTCTAGGAAACAAGTAAGTATGTTTAATATTTATGCTTCGGTCCTTCCAGTTGAGAAAAAAATTTGTTGGGACTCACTTCAGTCCTTTCTTTTACTGCACAAGCCAGGAAATATCATTATTGCAGGTGATCTGAATGTCACTCTTACCATTGATGAGAAAAAGGGGGGCTCCCTAGTAAGGGATCCAGCTAGAGAATGGGTGGAAGACGTAATGTTAGACTGGGATCTTGAGGATATCAAGCCTTCTGGCAGAAAATTTACCTCGACCAATAAACGATTAGGGCCCAACCACATAGCTGCTCGTCTGGACAGATTCCTTGTCCAATCCTCTTTCCTCTCATGTGGCCTAACTGCCTCGTCTAAGATTCTCCCGAATTGCACATCTAACCATAAACCCATCAGTCTCGAGCTATCTCTTGATGGAAACCTTGGCCCAATACCTTTTAGATTCAATCCCTTGTGGACTCAGCAAGATGGTTTCCAGGATGTGGTTACGGAAGCTTGGAATCGTCAGATCCTGGGATCTCCCTTCTATGTGTGGGAAGAAAAAATGAGGGGCCTTAAAAGAAAACTCAAGGAGTGGGCTAAAAACCTGAAAACACCCACTGCCAAGAGAAAAGAATCCTTAGAAAACCTTGCTGCCCATCAATCTGCAATGGAGAAATCTGTTATATCTCCAAATCTGATTCAAAGAGAAGTTGAGCTGCAAAAAACTCTCCATAGAGACAGTAGGGAAGAAGAGGAGTACTGGAGACAAAAATCCATAAACTTATGGCTGCAGGCTGGCGACAAGAATACCAGTTTCTTCCACAAGCAAGCCGAAGCTCGCAAGAAATTTAAATCTATGTCAGAAATTCGATCCCAAGACAAAGTGGTCAAATATTTTGAAGACATCAAAAGTGCTTCTTACACATTCTTCAAAGAGCTTTATACGGCTCCTAAAAATCCTCCTTTAGACCTCCAAGCCTACCCCTTTGATCAAATCCCTCATTGTGTTCATGAATCTTTCAACGCTATGCTGACGGCTCCGATCAGCATGGATGAGCTCAAGAAGGCTTTGGACGGCATGGAGCCAGATAAAGCTCCCGGGCCTGATGGGTTCAATGCCAGATTTTTTCAATCTTGCTGGTCTACTATCAATAAAGATATTTTGAGAATGATCAGGAAATCTCAAGCCTGTTCCAAGATCGGAGGCAGCACCAACTCGACCTTTTTGGCCCTGATCCCGAAAGAGAAAGGAGCTACGGATTTTGGCAGATTTCGACCCATTTCACTATGTAACACCAGCTACAAACTGATCACCAAAACAATAGCCAACCGTCTCAAGAATGTTTTGCCAGATATCATTCCAGAAAATCAAGGAGGTTTCATCAAGGGGAGAAAGATTTTGGACAATATTGCGCTGGTGCAAGAAGTAGTTCATTCAAGTTTCCAGCGAAAAGAAAAAGGCATGGTGATAAATCTTGATCTAGCAAATGCTTTTGACAGGGTGAAACATTATTTCCTCTATGCTGTTATGAGGAAATTGGGCTTCTCTCCCTCCTTCATAAATTGGGTGAAAGCCTGCATTGGCTCTCCATGGATTGCGCCGCTGGTCAATGGCCGCTCAACAAAGTTCTTCAACGCATCAAGGGGATTAAGACAAGGTTGCCTACTATTCCTGCTCCTCTATGCTATTCAAGCCTCTGTGCTTAGTTTCCAGCTTGATAGCTGTCAACAAATATAGACTCTGCCAGGACTCAGAATGGCTTCCAATGTTAAAGACATTAACCATGTCCAATTTGCCGATGATACTCTGTTGCTTGGAGGAGCGAGCATAAACTCTGCCAGATCCTTTAAGAAGGAGTTGGAAACTTACAAGGAGGTCTCGGGCAGCAAGATAAACTATCGCAAAAGCACTATCTATGGATGGAACTATTCGGTCAAGGAACTGGCTGATATTGCCAGGCTCTTAGACATGAAAGGAATTCAGACCTGGGAGTTTCTAAAATACCTGGGGATACCAATCTTCAAATCCATTCCCAAAGTTGCTCATTGGATGCCCATGCTTGACAAACTAAAATTAAGAATTCAAGCTTGGGGAGCCACTTGGCTGAACAATACGGGGAAGGTTGTCCTGATGAAATCCATTCTCACAAGCATGCCCCTTTATCAACACTCCATTATGCTGGCTCCCAAAACCTTCATCAGTAAAATGGACTGTCTACTGAGAAGATTTCTATGGGAAGGGGGGGAAATAATGAAAAAAGACTCCATTTAGTCAAGTGGGACACTATTAAAAAACCAATGTTGGAAGGAGGTCTTCAATTAAGAGATCTGGGTACCCAGAATCTCTCTCTAGGCACCAAAATTCTTTGGAATATTGTTGCTGGAAAGGTGATCTGGAGTAAGAGAGTGTTGTGGAAGAAATACTTCAAAGGACAGCGGCTGAGGTGTTTGGACCAGCCTCCAAAAATCAGCAAAGGTTCTCCGATTTTCAAACTCTGTCTTTCTGCTATGGAACATTTCAGTCACAAACTCTACTGGATACCAGGTAATGGGAAAAAAATCAGAATCTGGGAAGATCTAATCCTAGGTGAACAACCTCTGAATCAGGTTGAAGGACTAACAAACATTAAAAATTGGCTACAATCCAATAACCTAAACACCCTGTGTGACATTTCAAATTGGACCAATGACAATGGACGATGGTGGGATAGCTGGTACTTGGGAGAGATCCCCCAAAGGCTACAGACTGAAGCTTCACTTCTTATAGAAAAACTTTAAGGAAAATCTCCAATCAAAGCAACACTTAAAGACAAAAGAGGGTGGGGCTCCACCTCAGGCAGCTACACAGTTTCGGAAGGATACAAAAGCATAACAACTACTACTAATTTTCCCCCTGATCCTACTCAATGGAGATTTATTTGGGCCTTTCCTTCGCTCCCCAAAATCGACTTATTCTGTTGGACGTTAGCCCATAATAGCATTCTCACCAGAGATAATCTGAGAAAACGAGGAATGGAAGGGCCATCCAGATGCCCTTTGTGTTTGTCAGAGGAAGAGTCGGTTAACAATCTGATGTTAATTTGCCCCTTTGCCTGTGATGTCTGGAGGGGGGTCCTGAGATCGGGAGATGTGGAGCTTCCTGGTAACATTCCTGCCCTACTTCACAATTGGATCAAATTGTCCCCGTTCAATCTTACAAAAAAACGCCTCCTCCAAACAGCCTGGATTTGGATTCCAAAATTTACCTGCTGGAAACTGTGATTGGAGAGGAACAATAGGCTATTCAGGGATGAAAAATGCAACTCTAGCAAAATCATCATAAAAATCCAAGCTTTACTGGGAGAGACATTGGACACCAAACATGGTTTAAAGAACGAAGCAGCTCTGGACAATACGGAAGAGATCTGGTTCAAAGAACTTGTTCCAAACTACAATCCCAAAATCATACCTCCAGCTATCCATCAAGCTAACTGGGAAATTCGCCCGGAAGAACAAGAGTTTATCAAATGGCGGTCTGCTTTGGGGGAACATTGTCTTTTCTTAGACGGGGCCTCTAAAGGAAACCCCGAAGCTGCAGGTGGGGGTGGGGTTATTTTGAGCCCGGATGGTTCAACTGAAATTTGGTTCCAATGGGGGTTGGGCATCGAATCCAATAACAGAGCAGAAGCTCTGGCTCTGTGGCAAGGGCTCAAGCTGGCTATCAACAAGAATCTACTGACTTTGTCAGTCTTTGGAGACTCCAGGCTGATTATTCAAGCTTTGAACCTCAACTCATCTCCTTCGCAGATTCAATTAGCCTCCATATTCAAGAAAATCAAGTTAAAGCTGCTCCAATTCCGGAAAATATCCTTCTTTCACATTCTGAGACATCTGAAAAGTCAAGCCGATCTGGAAGCCAACCTGGGCTCTACCCGCTGCAGAAGATCACTTCTAGTTAACTCAGAAGAATCGACTTGCATTATCCCTTAACTGTCGATTGGAAGGGATTCTGCCCCCAAAAAAGCGTGCTTAAGGAACCAATTAAATCTGTAGGGGCGGGATACGAACGAGGAGAGATTTCTGTCCCTGAGAAAGGAATTAGTTGGGCGAACATAAGTTGGACTCCGGGCAGAGGAACAGAAGCGTCATCGGTTGGGCAATGGAAATTCCAGGACTGATTCACCCTCTTATCCCACTCCAGAATAGTAAAAACTCACAGGCCTTCAGATCTGATGAAGCTCTAAATATGTGGATCAAATTAACTCTGTGATGTAATTTCAGTACGCGGCAGCTGTTTTGCCGCTTAATAAAACCCATACCCGTTAAAGTCTAAAAAAAATTATTTCTTCCAGTGAATCACCAATTGTTGTGCTGTACAACAACCCCCCATTTCTAAAAAACTTTTACACAAAATTTTTAATAAGAAATGGGTCTCTTTTTAAATAAACTTAGTGAGATTTATGATTTAATAAATAAAACTGGTATTGACCTCATTATAAGAAAAACCTTTATCAAAACGCCCGATGTAAATAATTCATTTTGTAAAGCCTTTTGAAAAGTACAAAGTGTCCCTTTAAAAAAACATTATAAATAATTCTACATTGCGATAAAGCGATCAGAGATCGCATATTGCAATGACAAAGGGACAGACATAAACAGGGCCTCATCAAATCCTCTGACCTGATAAAGGTAATCGCAATCGGCAATCGGAAATATCATATGACAAAGAACTAAAAGTGCAAGTAAAACCCCCGATTGCGATCAATAAATAAGGCGTGCATCTCAAGAAGAAAACATTCACGAAATGGTTTGCATGCATAAGTCTTTTAAAAACTAATAAATCAAGTCAATTCAATAAAACATACTCCGCTTATTATAATATCACTTTATTGGCAATCAGAGATATTCGTTACAAGTGTTAAAATCCTTACCCTTTGAAACTCGTGATTGCGATTAGCGATTTATCGTTGATCACCGATCGGGGAAATCCAAAGACACGCTTGAGTTAATCATTCAATATATGATCGATGAGACGGGTATTTATGATATTTTTTCATCACGATTGGCAGCTCGAACAGCTATTAAATTTCACAGCTAAGAGTAAATCCTTCAAATATTTCACTCGTGGTGGTTCATAACTGCATCTGACTTATCATATGTCAATCAATTTAATTCAATTCATTTTCATATTGGCTTTCAGTGACAATATCCCTGTATTATGATTTGCAATTGCCTGTGCAGAGTTTCTTTAAAATCATGATCCGGAGAAGATGGGGAAGAAATCTAAGAAGGCCAAGGAAACTCCTGTAGCTAAAGAACCAGAACCAAGCAAGAAGGGACTAATATTAGATACAACATGTCTTGGTCTAGGAAATGCTAGCTGGGAAAGCATCTACAATTTGATAGATGCAGACAAACTCGAAGAATTGGAAGAGGAAGCCACAGTCGATTCCACCAGCAAGTCAGAAGGCACTCTCAAAGAATTGGCATGTTCATACCTTCACAAGGTAGCACCGTGGGCCAAATTTTTCCATACACTGATGTGGTTAGATGGGTCGTCAAGAAAATCCAAACTTCAGACAGAACATTTTCCACGGCTAATGTAAGAACATTCGGGTCATTTAAACTTGAAGATCTCAGGAAAATGTACCATATACCTCCGCTCGAGGAGCACTATAACAAGGCATTCCTAGAAGCGTTTGCAAAAGAAAATGACTTGGAATTGGACCCAATCAGACACTGGAGGCATTTCCTAGAGAAACATAAGCACACGTCATCGGGTAAGTATTATGTTGACTCATTATCTTCTATTTATTGTTATATTGGTGCTATGATGTGTAGACTGTGGGGACAACATAATTCTGCAAGATTTACTATAGATATGGTCCTGTTAATGGAAGCTATGATTAATGGTTATGTTATGGATTGGGAAAATATTATATCTGATAGAATAGCCACTGAGATATAGAATACAGAAGGAAAGTGTATACAACTTCCCGGATCATTCCTCCTTTTTACTACAGTGCATATATTCTTGATATTATTTGCTTTAATTCTAAATACCACATACTCGGATTGAAGTGGACTTCCCAAGATCCTAATCCTATTCGTATCTATCACAAACAGTTGTGGAAGGCCCACTATAAGAATCATTTGTACATAATTTGCAATGGTTTTGTCCTACCTGTATATTATTCTATCTTCAATAAGCCTACCCCTAGGATATCTCAGGAAGTAGCAATTGACCTAACAGCAGTGGGTATCTGGTTCGAAGAGGAGAAATTCGCTTATGTAAGGCTTTTTGGCAGTCTAACCAAACCCCATGTTCTTCCTCTATATGTTCCTGATAAACTGCTAGCCCAAGAGTTAGCATACCAGATAACAGTTAAAGGAATGTCAAAAACTCTAAGGGACTCCAAGAAACATATGTGGCCTACATTCCCATTACGGTGTGGCATTTTTACCTTACATGATTATAAGCATGTAGAGAAAGAGGCAGAGAAGATTCATATGCTGAATCTTGCCACCATTCCGAATAGGCAATTTGACCCAAGGAAGGTTGCCTATAACGTTACTTCTCAAGCTAAACTTACCAGGTTTGATCATGAAGAAGATGATTTTGATGATTTTTTTTATTCAGCTGAGGTATTTTATTGCGTTAAAGGATTGGTTTGTATCAAATATGGAGAGGAGGGACTAGAAAAATTCAATGGACTCAGAGCCCATAGGTTGCAAACTCTGCCTTTGGATCTATTAGCTACAACCCCAACAGTTTAGCCACAAAGTCAAAGTGAACAGAAAGTTGCTGATAAAACTCCTGTAGTGGAGAAGGTTCTTGAAAAGGAAAAGTTGTCAGAGCTGGAGCAGAGATAAGAAACAACTAGTGGACTCCTTGATTCAAGCATTTATGTTGATCCTAAACTGATCAAGGAATGGCGGCAATTTGATTCCATCATTAGTAATACTGAGAGCCTTCAAGGATTCAACACACCTGAGGTGACCATTGGTCAGAAATCAGTAATCAACACAATTCCGACTGAAGGAACAAGCAGCCCACCCATGACTCATAAGGATGTAGAAATAATCCCTGAAAATCCCTCCGTTGAAATCGTTTTACATGTAGAAGAGATACAACCATTAGATGTCTTCTACAGCCCTAAGCATAGGGCTGTAAAAGACAAAAGAAAAAGAGGAAAGTTGATCAATCTCCTCTTTTGACTTCACAAATGGAGATAACAAATGTGGTATGGAGAGAGGAAGTTAATTATTTTGAAGATCTCACCAAACTTTCTCAGTATGCTGGAGCATACACAGCGGCCACAATGGATAAAGCATCGAAGTTAAGTAATTTTTTTAAAGAAAAAGACCAAGAAATCATTTTGCTAGAAGATAGAATAGTTGGAACGACAGTTAGTAGTCCAGAAGCAGTTAAATGACCAATTGAATGAGCAATTGCTCAAAGAAAAGCAAAGGATTGATGAGCATGCAATTCATAAGCAACAAGAGTTATCCCAAGCATTGAATAAATTGCAATCATTAAATGAAAAACTGAGTAAATCGAAGGAAGAACAAATCACTCAACTAATAGTTCAAATAGAAAGATTCAAGGAATATCCCCAAGTGGGAGAATTCAGATCGGAGGCTCTACAATTACCAGGGCATTATCTAGTCAATTGAGCCTATTATCTCATAATATCTCACTTGTTCTTCCTCTGTGTGAAATTTCATCATCCATGGTTGAAAAATCATTAGACGCGACACTGGACTTGGAAAAAGCAGATGAAAGATTAACAAATTTTCTCTCTTGGCAAGAATCTAAAGAGGGAAAAGTTGCTAATCTACCACAAATTTTGGAATCGCATAAAGAAATTCTATTCACTGAATGGAAATATCAGTTAATGAAGGAAGAAAGCGCGAAATCAAGATGTAGATCGACAACAAGCAATGTGGTTGAATTGATTAATAATACTCTTTATTTATCAAATTTAGTAACAGTGTTCTCCAGGGAAACTTCCATCAGTAAAAGAATTAGAACGGATGTGGAAACAGAAGCTGTAGTAGAGGGAAAGATTGATCACAGGTATTCAAAGTTTAACAAGGGAAACCTTTTGGTTTTTCCTTGTCAAACCATATAGTCAGCGGACAGTAATGAAATGCCTTACCGATGCAATCAGCCATATGATTCCCGAACTTAACGATGCCACATACACTGCTCAATTACACTCACACATGAGTCATCCACCAGAACTTCAACCGATGCTCGCCATTTGTCAGCTCCAATCACAAGATGATCAACCAATACAGTGAACCATTTGACCGACTGCGGCATGCCTATTTCAAGAAGATTTTCACATTTTTGTGATTTGGTTATACCAACACATAACATATTTATTTCATATTTTGTTAGTTTAAGTAGTATTTATAGACCCTTTCATGTTTTTAGAAAGGGTCCTAAAATTTTTGTATTAAGACTTGGATAGGAAGTTGCACTACTGTACTTCTGATATATTTATTTTTATAAAAATTGGACCTGAATTCTGAGTTTTGATGGAGAATGCTTTTATATGATATGCACTATTGCTTCCTGTAACAGTATTTCTAAGTTAAAAGGCGGGATCTGAATGCGATTCATATCGAAGGAGACTCAAATGCATATGGTACTACTATCTATGTTTTTGCTTCATGCTTTTATGTGAATCAACATTTATTTATTTTGCTATTATTGATATATGTATATGTTTTTACAGCAATTCTTTGACTTATCACTATTGAATGTTTAAGAGTTGTTATTTTTCATACATACGTATGTCAGTAATATATAAAGATTAGTGTGATAATGTTTTAATTATTACTTTGTTCAACTACTTGAACAAAGTAATTATCATATGAATGAATATTTTTGTTTATGGGTAGAGTCATCTATATGCCTACTTGTCAATAAGAACCATAAAAAATTTCGCTAAGAGAAAGACTTCACGGGATAGATTAGTTACTTTTATATTGTTGCATTTTAGAATAGATCATCCATCATTCCCATTAGATATTAAAAAATCGATCACTTATCCATCCCACTTATAAATCATTGGGAAACTAGTTCCATTATATCCATTCGGAGCCACCACACCAAACGGAAAAGGAGCTGCGTTTAAGGTCTGGACCGGGTGGTTTTCCCTGATGTTGATGTAGTGATTTTCGAGGCATCAACACCAGGAAAGGGACACGACATGAAGACCCATCTCCACATTAGAAGAAAGATAAGGGTGAGAAAGATTGGAAGTTAAAGAGCCTTTGCACTTACTGCAAGAAAGGTGGACCTCATGAAGTTGAATGTTGGAAACTCCATCTGGAGCTTCATCCGAAGAAGGAAAAAAATATTGACAAGCAGATTGAAACTGATTCCTTGTTAGTGAAAACATGGAAATTGAATAGGCTCATGTATGTGAGCAAAAGCTCTTTGTTCATGTCTCCAAAGGTGGAAAAAGAAGGTGATCTGAAGCATGGAAATGAAGTAGTTACATGTAAGCCTGACTATTTCAGGAAACATTAGCAACGCCACATGGGAATTTATCGTGGGAACCTGTCAAGAGGATCAAATGTGTTAGATCATTGTATTGGCATCTTTCTATTTGTTAATGTTTCTAATGTGTTGTACATGGATAGTGGTTGAAGTAACACATGTAGAAGGATGTCGGAAAGTGTAAATGGCTAATAATCTGGTTTCAATTGTCAAAATTATTGTGCAGCTTTTTATGATGAAGCAGGTACACAAAACAGGGTGGATAAATACTGGTGATCCAGGTGGATATTGGTGGCCACCCACTAATTCGACTTGGATCCCCTCTAGTGCTTCGTGCAATTTTTTTTTTTTCAGTTTCCTTAATTATAGCACAATTTACTATTTTTAGCAGTTTTTCGAGTCCTAAACTTCCGGAGCTGTTTTGAGGCCCTAAACGACGTTTTTTGGGAAATCTACCGCCAACGATTTTTCTATCTAAAAATCGTCTTTTCTGTCATATTCCTCGGAGAGATATTTCCAACGGGATATCATGCGCGTCAAATGGAGATAAGACGACCAATTCGCGACCCCGGGAAGTTGATGTACCAACTTACCCAAAAACGGGGCCCACAATTTGGTGTTTCATCTTCCA
>APFE031570687.1:46315-69894 GCA_000404065.3 Pinus taeda
GCCATCGCCCTAGCTGGTTTATTTCCATTTCTGGTTGTAAGCATATTTCAGTATTTTCCATTAATGAAATGAAGTATTATTTCCGCTGCATTTTTGTGTATATGGTTATCTCTGCAATTTGTTGCGTTCCTGTTTAAGTCTGGATCAACTAGACAAATGAGGAGGTGTTTCCCTCACTTAGAATTTGGTTAGTAACCTTTTGGAGGTCCAAAAGCCTCTCAGTGGGGAGGATCATTTGGGAGGATCCTAAAAAACCTTAAAATTAAAAATCTCCAAATTTTGTTGGAAATAGCATCATATTAAAGAGCTCGATGATACAATTCCAACGCAATTTGAATCGCGTACATCCGGATTTGTATGCGAAAGTTATCGCAGTTTGAAGTTTTGTGACTACGGGAAAAAGTCAAAGTAAAAAAAAAGGTGGTGTGTCACATCTTGGAGTTGACAAATGGCACATTTTGGCGTTAGCACATAGCACAATGAGAATCTAACACTTGGCAGGTAGAAGACTCACCATATTGCCCAATGGATGGATGGGCGACACATGACCCTGTGGCGAAGCACCACGTGGTTGTTAGCACATAGCACAATGAGAAGTTGACACTTGGTAGGTAGAAGACTTTCCATATGGCCCAATGGAGGGATAGGCGACATGTGACCCTATGGCGAAACACCACGTGGCTCTATTTTATTGGCCAAAAGTATGAATGAGCACACTTGCGAGATTTGAACCCATAACCATGAGCATATTACCCAAAAGATCCACCGATCGAACAACAAGCACATAATTTAACTTAATGTTGATTTCATATTTATGGTGGGTATACTATATATCGTATATGATTATAACCCACTATATGGGGAATTAATAAAAACATGCCCATATGGTAAATCTATAGGAGTGGTTATTCGTATGGTTATCCACCACAAAAACTATGATATGGTTTGTTACGGAGTTACCATATATAATACGTTTGTTACATAAGAATGTGATGGAGTGGATATGATTAACACCAAATTTGATGCATGTGGATCATTCATATGATATGGTTGTTGTAATACATTTGTTGGTTATACATTGGCACATGAGTGAATTTACGTGGTTGTCGTATGGCTTTAATACATACCATATATCACATGTGTTGGAAAGTGGAGGAGACAAAGCATGAATTCACACATAAAACACGAGTTGTTGCTCTTCTATTAATCACACAAAACATGATACTTATAATTAACCTAGTGAAGGGTATTTATCCTTTTCCAACTAGCAACTTGCCTAAAATATCTTGACATGCAACGACACACTAAAAGTCATTTATCACTTAACTAGACTTGAATCAACACTCAAACACTCAACCATTCATTCACTCAGTTAACTAACTCTCTATGTTTAGCCAACTCCTCATGTAGGAGTAATTATCTTATTTTAACACTCCCCCTTAATTACGACTGCTAAACTAAAACATGATTCATGACAACTCAAACATGCCTACTAGTCTATTTCTCAACTAGGCTTACAACACCCAAGTTTCTTCTATGAAACTCAAACACATCTTGTGCTAATGACTTAGTAAATATATCATTCAATTGATCACTAGATCTACAAGGCTTCAAGTGAACTTCTCGATTGCTCACAAGTTCTCTAATAAAGTGGTATCTAGTATCAATATGCTTGCTCTTCTGATGAAACACACTATTCTTGGATAGTGCAATCGTTGAGGGGTTGTCATAGTAAATTGTTGTTCATCCTTGTTGTTTATGCTTGAGTCCATCAAATACTCTTCTTAACCAGACTGCTTGACATGATGTTGATGTTCTTGCTACATATTTTGCTTCTATTGACGTAAGTGTCACAATGGGTTGCTTCTTAGATGCCCACGAAATCACACCTAAACCAATGTGGAACACATAGCCAGAAGTGCTCTTCCTTGTTAGGATATTCCGACATATAGGAAATAGTTAAGTATAACTTGGTCTAGTGTAGAGTTAGGTAAAGTGTTTTTCTTTACTGTGTACTTTTGTAACTTACAATCCGACAGTCACGATATTTTCTAGACATGAAGTGATCTAATAGTTCATTCTCTCCTCGATATTACCAACACTTGATCTGTGGCTTGACACCCAATTGGTCTATGATCTCTATTTAAAGAGCATGGAGGTTCATTTGTAGGGTAACCATTCATGAGGGAAGCTTATGTAAAATTTTCATTCTTTTATTAATAAATTGCCTAAAGTGGTCATGTTGGCTCAAGCCGTGGACTGTTTCCCTCTTTGAGGGTTTTAACCACGTCAAGAATATTGTTGTATTGATTTGTGATATGTTTGTGAGTGATGTCCTTTGGTCTTCTATCTGAGGAACTTACCCTGTAAATTCCTACATGGTATTAGAGTTATTTGAGGGTCACATCTGTTGGTGATCCAAATCCGAAACCGGTACAACTGCATCCAACTTTCGTTTCCTAGATCTATTGTTTCTGACTACTTTCAGGCCGAGAGGACTACTCTATTGTGTTAGGAGCATTTATTCCAGTGAGGAACCCTTTTCGTTTCACGTGAAAAGGTTTCTGGTAGCCCTAGCTACGTAATTTTTAAGATTTGAAGGTATACAGTCTTTATTTGCAGTTTTAGTTATTCTTCTCTCTGTTTATTTCAGTTTATCTAGCTCTCTGTTTTTTATTACCAGATATATACCTTTCATTTCTACATATGCTCTTTGCCCCGCGACTCTGTGCGATCTAGGCAAATCAGAAACAGAAAGGAAGAATTTTTCTCATGCATATGCTCTTTTCTGTCGTGCCTTAGTGTGATCTCGGAAAATCAAAAACATTGAGAAAAATATTTAGTTTTCGGTGTAAGCTAACTTCAAGCCATAAGGTTTGGTTTTTTTTGCATGTTTGTGTTGGGTTGTGTGGTTTTTTGTTTTGTAGGAAAAATGGGATTTTTCCAGTAAGCACGCACCCCAAAGCTTTAGTGATAAAAACAAAAATAACAAAAAAAAAACCCTTATTCTTTTCCAAAAATTACTAACATTTTAAACTAGCTCACTTGGTCCAAAGTTACTTTATGAGAATATAAGTCTTAAGTTCATGTCTTTTTTTTTTGTTGAGTTACTTTTTCAAAAAACACATGTAACTTATGTTTTAAAGTTACTTTATGTAAAAGTGTTCTCGCCGATTATAAAAGGTGAGTCACTTATAATTCTAAAGTCTATTTATCTTTTATTTAAGTTACAATTTAGTGGGTAACTCATAAAGTACCACTGTAAAAGTGACTTTCACTTATTTATAAAAGTGGGTCACATAAAATATTTTTTTAAAAGTGAGCTAAATACATTAAGTTTGAAAGGGGGGGCGGGGGTGAGGGGGCGGGAGGGGATGGTTTAAAATATAACATTATCATTCATTTCCACGCATTCACGCATTTCGTCGGCATCTTCATCAACTTTTCTTCAAAAAACCATTACTTATTTATCCGAAAGCCATTTTCGGAACCGTTTTTTTAATCAGCCTAATTTTTTGAGATCTCTCCATTGGAATACTTAATTTTAGCATCTACAGCTTCAATTTCTATTAAAATGGAAATTCCATGCCAAGTTATTCTTGACAGCACCAACTACTTCCAATGGTGGTCTTACATTGTGGATTTACTTAGAAGTAAAGGTCTTTACAAAATAGTGTCAAGCAAAGAAACTAAACCTAAAGATGAAGATAAGGAAGCCAAATAGGAAAATAAGCAAGATCAAGCACATGGGTTGATAGGGATGTCTTCAGACCTTATATTCCATATTACATAACTTGATACCCCTAATGAAGCAAAGGAAACCACTCACAAATCAATACACCAGTATTTTTGACGTGGTTAAAACCCTCAAAGAGGGAAACAGTCCACGACCTAAGTCAACGCAGCCACTTCAGGCAATTTATTAATAAAATAATGAAAATTTACATAATCTTCTCTCATGAACGGTTACCCTACAAATGACCTTCCATGCTCTTTAAATAGAGATCATAGAACAATCAGGTGTTAAGCCACAGATCAAGTGTCGGTAATGTCGAGGAGAGAATGAACCATCGGATCACTTCTTGACTAGAACATATCGTGACCATCGGATTGTAAGTTACAAAAGTACATAGCAAAGAAACACACTTTACCTAACTCTACACTAGACCAAGTTATACTTAACTATTTCCTGTGTCGGAATATCCTAACATCCCCCCTTAAGAACAACTTGGGATAGGATTGAAGGATGTACAAATATGACACAATAGGAGAAGGAAGGAGGCATTAGATCCTATATTCCTATCATCTAAACTTCTTGCAAAATCACTATATGTGTATCTAATCAAATCCTTCTTTTATGTGCTTGCATACATTATGTCACAATCTCTAATTCGTGTTATATATCTCAGAATTCTTTTTCTTGCACTCCAATGGGTGTCTTTGAAGTCCCCATAAATCTGGAAATCAAACTCACTCCTTGCATGATATACGGTCTTGTAGTTGTGAGATACAAGAGGCTTCCAACCAATCTTTTGAATAGATTTGGATTAGCATCTGGTCCTTCATCATCCTTTCTTAACTTTGTACACGTTACAACTGGTGTAGGTGTTGGAAATAATACTGAGAGGGGGCGGGTGAATCAGTATTAGTCAAGTCCTAATCTTTTTCTTTTCATACTCAAATTTATATACGCTACTTCCATGTGGGAAACCCGCATGTACACGCAACTATGTTTAAGGAAACAAGCATATATCCAACAAACTAATGATTCAGTTAATTCATCATATGTTGATCTTTAGTCTATGTATCAGTACTTTATTAAACATTAAACAGTAACCATTTGCAGTTAATAACAAAGTGAACCATCACACATAAGAAACACAAGTGAACACCAAGATTTAAGGTGGAAACCCAATGTGGGTGAAAACCACCTGCTACTGTCGTCTCTGTCTTCTTTTAATAATAAGAAAATTTGTCTACAACATTGTACTGGTGCAGACTCATACCAGTACACAGGCTTCTACCTACAAAAGGCTACAACCTTCTCTCATTCTCCAACTTCTACTAGAAGGGAGCTACAACCCCCTAGCTCTTGTACTAGCCGATATGTTTACTAACACATAGGCGCCGACCTACAGAAGGTTACAACCTTCTTTCGTCCTCGAGGGACCACGTTTCATAAATTTTCATACTGGATACTCCTGGAACACAACACCATAATATGAAGGCCACTTTTCATCCAATTTTCATATTGGACCCATCAACAACATTGAAGCTCAAAATCAATTACCATTGCATTACAACTATCAAATACATCTGCATCAACCAATTACTTTCTGAATCAACCAAACTCAATCAATCACTGACAACCTCTGACACAACTGAATCAATCATTCATTCATACTTTAATAAACTTCAACAATTCAATTGGAACAGAGAGATCACTGTAACCAGTACATAGATCTATACCCAAAACACTGCATCATTATTCAAAACCAACTTAACCTCAAAACCATGCATCAGAGTGTATACACAACTTGGAAGAGTTGAACCAGCGTGTATATGCAACTTCATCAAAGCGAAAGAGTGTATAGATCTACAAATACTTACTTATAACTTCGCTGCACTTCCCAACTTCAGACATACGCAAATCATCACATATAAAGGATAATACATGTGTTAGAAACCAAATTTAGCCCATCAGATCCCATAATGATAAGTCATTTTGATCCTGATCCATCATCCGTCATCACTAAAGCAAATCACAATCAATCTAAACATTGTTACTAGAATGCATTCACCAGAACATAAAGCAAAACCCAGAACTCTGCATCAACAACAGGAATCAATTGTTACTTCAAACATCATATTTCACAAGGTATACGCTACTTCGATGTGTCGAACCTACGTGTATACGCGCTTTTACCAAAGTCAACCAGCGTATACATATGTAAATATTCATTCATAATTTTGCAGCTATTCCAGACTTCAATTATACCTAGATCATAATATTTACAGAACAACACATGCGTCAGTATACAGATCTAGAATAAACATGATCAAGCCATATAAACATAATTCATTCCAAGCCTTAAGATCCTGATCCATCATTAGACCTTGTCCTCCTTCAACCGCTAAGGTTCCTCCTTGGCTCAGATCAAGCAGAGCATCATGAACCCAATAACCTGCATACTAGATCTCACAATTCATTAGATATTCAATACTTGCACATCTGACCTAATGATCTTCTCCTTCTTTTATAGTTTTAGGCCTTTCTCAATACCATGGTCCAAAACCACTTAGGACCAATACTTTGGACCAAATACCTAGGGTCAATACCTCGGACCAATACCATGGATCAAAATACCATGGACCAAATACTTCAGACCAAAAACTTAGATTTCCAAGGTATACATGCTTTTCCTTCTATGAAAGTGTGTGTGCACGTTATATGCTCATTTTGTTCTGTTAACCTGCGTGTATACGCAGCTTGGTCAAGGTGAACCTGCGTATACCTCTCTTTCCTCATTCTTTGTCATTTGAACTATAATTCTTTGTTGGTGTCCTGTTGTACTGTGATATTTCATCTGATTAAGTTTCCTTTTGAACTAATTCCTTGAAAATGTCATGCATTTCATCACATCTATAAACACTATTGTTATGCATTTTGTCACATCTGATATCTCTTTTGTAGATTCATCTAGTTACCATATACAAGAGAGTTGTTTTGCTACAAGTGGGTTGCCATAAAGTACAACACATGCATCATAATGCCAACAATCTCCCTCTTTGGACTTGATGGCAACCATGTTGGTGTTGATTACTGCAAGTTGTAGAAATTGTTAGAGATAACGAGCAACACCAAAATGCTCTCCCCCTTTGAAATCAAGGGCAAAGGGTAGACCAGGATATTCTCCCCCTTTGATATCAAGGGCAAAGGGCTGACCAAAAAGAAGACTTCCATATCTGAACAACTGAATATAAAGATTGATCATGATCCCCCTAAGCACATGTTGAATTTTCCGATTAAACTCCCCCTTTGTACATGTTGAGATGCACTATATCATCTATGCTCCCCCTGAGCACATACAAAGTCTGCAAATATTTTCCAAAAGAATAACATGACTCTATCACTCGACTATGTGAGTTTGACCTTCCTATCACCAATGAATTATACATACATCCATCTCCCAACTAAGTGGGGATATACCAAATTTGACTCATCCTTCTAACCAAGTGGGGATATACCAATTGTTTATAGATTATAGAAATTACACCATATGACCAAAAAGGACTCATCAAAAGGCTACGACAGACAGAGAAAAATTATTACATCATGGGTCTTTATATGCCCTTTACATCGAATGATATACATGAAATTTATAACAAAGACCAAATGTCTAAACAAGACCATGACAGTCATCAATCTGCACCAACAACCTATATATGTTCATTAAGATATGACAAAGTAAATATCATCAACCTATGACAAAGTATGTCTGCATATAGATATCAACTCATCCTCTTGATCTCATCAAGATTAACTTGCTTCGTTTCCTTAGTAGAAAGAGCCTTATCATAACCTTCCATGAATCAACTCAACATATGTCATATCTCCAAGCAGTAACACAAAATAATTCACACCATATCATATGTGAAAACACCATAGTCATCACATTATGATCTTTCACATCATCATCAAGAACTGCATGATCTTTCCACAAGGACCTTCAATATATCAACCATGTATCATCACTAGGGAACATCCCATATCTGATAAGCATCAGCCATGATAATCAACATATGTGAGTATCAACCTATCATCATAAGATAATAATTCATCATCATTATGTGGTTAAGTAAGCCATGTCTTCGAAAATCCATGTCTTCAAATAGATATGTCTGCAATAACACCATTCTCTTGGCCAACCAACAATATGCAACTTAAGTAATCATCCATGTATCCATCAAAGAGATATCAATATGTATCTAGAAAACCATGAACTCATGGTCATTTGTCAAGATTTATTGATATCATCAACCACAACAATCCTCAACCGTGTGAGAGCCAAGACCTATAGGAATCTTGTATCATAACTGCACCATATGAAATTTATGTACCTTTGAAGGCATGACGACTGTAGCATAGAAGAAATGAGTGGCTCATCATCAATTAATGAAGTTTTTTACTCAAGATTTGTACTTCTCCTTGTCCTTATGGAGATCACCATGTAAGAAACATATATATACATCATCAAAACTCATCCACAATCATCCATAAATCTGATCTGAATAACAACTATGTAACCCAGTATCATCTGAGATTTCATCATGGGAAACTTATAACCGTCACATAGCAAGATGTATCAATTTAAACACTTTAGCCGCATAAGCATCATCATCATCGAAAAAGACATCTAAACATAATGCCAACAATGCTTTTTTAGAAGCATATCATGTTCTCCCCCTGAACCTGTTCCACCTGTTCACTATCAGATCTGATCATTGCATATATCAATAAGAAATATCAAGGCATCATCATCAATCATATCTACAACAACTTGTTAGGATAAAAAAACTTCTAAATAATATCCACAGACTGTAGTCATCTACGACAGAAAAGATAATTTATAATTGTCTAAATCATATCACATTAGTTTTTATGAGTCTGTCCCACTGCATTTTTCTCAAACTACATATATGCGACTGTGCAACTGTGAACTCGCGTATATATGTGACTTGTCTTCATGAAACTTGCATATGAAATTTAGAACATTGAAGTTTCATACTTTTGGCTTCTCCTAAGTCTGTCATGTTTGTACATTGTGCCATGCCATATTTTTCTAACTGTACTTCCTTCTTCTTCCATATCTTTGAGTGTGATGATGTTTTCTCCTTTTGGTATGGTGCCCGATATTTTCTCCTGCATTCCTTTGCTATATGGCAAAGACTATTACATGCATAACATTCAATGGCTTTGTGACCAAACGTATTGCAAGAGAAGCAATATCCCTTAAAGTACCTGCAAGTTGATGATCTTTCTGTGTGGTGGTCTTGAACCATTCTACTTCCACATCTTGCTGCAATATGTCCAAGATTATGACATATAAAACATTCAACATTATTCATTTGAGGAAATAACTGACTATCATTTCCATGGTTAGGAGTAAAAGATTTTCTTTGAAGAATTTCTTTCCTTGGTTGTTGATGGGATTGACCTCTCATCTCCTTGTTGAGCATTTCAGATTTTGCATTAGAGTTCCTTGCCTCACTTTGTGAGCTAGATTCACCTTCAACAGATTCATGAAAACCAAGACAAGTTTTGATGGCAGGATACCTTTGACTACTAAGAATATCATCCAAGATCTTAGTACTATCTTGAAATCGTAAGAGCTTATCCTTTTCTTCTAATTTTCCTTTTAGTATATTTGCTTCAACCTGATATTGCTCTTCCTTTTCAAGATACTGCTTCTTCATGATTTCTTTAGCTTTTCTTCCTTCTTCCATCTGTTACCTTAATTCAAGAACTTTGTTTTCTTGTTTTTCACTCTGCTTATTTGATTTTTCAATATCTTCTTTTAGCGAGAGGATCTTAGCTTCAAGACTTTCATAGTAACAGGATCTATTTTTGAGTTTCTTGATTGTTGTGCTCCTTTCATTTACTTCATTTCTTAATGATTTCACTTCATCCTGCAACTTTTGACATTGATCTTCCTTTTCCTTGAATTGCTTCCTTACTTTGTTTCCTTCCTCTAGTTGAACTTTTAGTTTGGTAGCTTCTTCTTTGAAGGCACATTCCCTTTTGACCAATAGATCTTATTGATCTCTAATTTTTTCCATAAGCCTTTTAAATTATGCCTCTATTTGATATCTATCTTCCTCACCCATAATAGCAAATTCAATTGTTTCGCTATCACTTTCATTATCTTCAAATCGATGGAGAAATTTATCACCAGAGGATAACACATTCGTACCTGATAGTTCTTTTTCTTGTTCATCTTCATTCTGAGGTGATTCTGAATCTGAAGAGTTGCTTCCACATATTCCCCAATCAATTCTCCTACTGTCATAGTTCCTTTGAGATGTCTTCTTCTTCTGAGGTGATTTCTTCTTTAGCTTCTTTCCCATTGTTCTACGAATATCCTTCAAGCGATCAAGCTTCTACCAAAGGACCTACTCTGATACTAATTTTTGGAAATAACAATGAGAGGGGGGGTTGAATCAATATTAGTCAAGTCCATAATATTTTTCTTTTCATACTCAAATTTATATATGCTACTTCCATGTGGGCAACCCACGTGTACACACAATTGTGTTTAAGGAAACAAGCATATATCTAGAAAACTAATGATTCAGTTAATTCATCATATGTTAATCTTTAGTCTGTGCATCAGTACTTTATTAAACATTAAACAGTAACCATATGCAGTTAATAACAGAGTGAACCATCACACATAAGCAACACACATGAACACCAAGATTTAAGGTGGAAACCCAATGTGGGTGAAAACTACCTATTGTTATCATCTCTATCTTCTTTTAATAATAAGAAAATATGTTTACAACATTGTACTGGTGCAGACTTATAACAGTACACAAGCTTCTACCTACAGAAGGCTACAACCTTCTCTCATTCTCCAGCTTCTACTAGAAGGGAGCTACAGCCCCCTAGCTCTTGTACTAGCCTATATGTTTACTAGCACATAGGCGTCGACCTACAAAAAGCTACAACCTTATTTCTTCCTCTAGGGACCACATTTCATAAATTTTCATACTGGATACAACTAGAACACAACACCATAATCTGAAGACCACGTTTCATCCAATTTTCATATTGGACCCATCAACAACATTCAAGCTCAAAATCAATCACCACTGCATTACAACTATCAAATACATCTACATCAACCAATTACTTTCTGAATCAACCAAAATCAATCAATCATTGATAACCTCTAAACCTCTGACACAACTGAATCAACCATTCCTTCATACTTTAATTGACTTCAACAATTCAACTAGAATAGAGAGATCACTGTAACCAGTACACAGATCTATACCCAGAACATTGCATCATCATTCAAAACCAACTGTAACCTCAAAACCATGCATCAGAGTGTATATACAACTTGGAAGAGTTGAACCAACATGTATACTCAACTTCATCAAAGCGAACCAATGTATAAATCTACAATAACTTACTTATAACTTCGTTGCACTTCCCAACTTCAGACATACCCAGATCAACACATATAAAGGATAATACATGTGTTAGCAACCAAATTTAACCCATCAAATCACATCATGATAAGTCATTTTGATCATGATTCATCATCCATGATCACTGAAGAAAATCACAATCAATCTGAACATTGTTACTAGAATGCAGTCACCAGAACATAAAGCAAAACCCTAAACTTTGCATCAACAACAGGAATCAATTGTAACTTCAAACATCATAGTTCACAAGATATACGCTAATTCGATGTGTCAAACCTGCATGTATACGTGCTTTTACCAAAGTCAACCAACATATGCATATGTAAATATTCATTCATAATTTTGCAGCTATTCCAGACTTCAGTTATACCTAGATCAAAATATTTACAAAACAACACATGCACCAATATACAGATCTAGAATAAACATGATCAAACCATATAAAGTTAATTCATTCCAAGCCTTAAGATCTCGATCCATCATTAGATATTTTCCTCCATCAACCGCTAAGGTTCCTCCTTGGCTCAGATCAAGCAGAGCATCATGAACCCAATAACCTGCATACTAGATCTCACAATTCATCAGATATTCGATACTTGCACACCTGGGCTAATGATCTTCTCTTCCTTTTATAATTTTAGGCATTTCTCAATACCATGGACCAAAAATACTTAGGACCAATACCTTGGACCAAATACCTAGGGTCATTACCTCGGACCAAATACCATTGACCAATACCATGGATCAAAATACCATGGACCAAATACTTCGGATCAAAAACTTGTTTTTCCAAGGTATACGCATTTTTCCTTTTGTGAAAGTGTGTGTGTACATTATACGCTCCTTTTGTTCTGTTAACCTGCGTGTATATGCAACTTGGTCATGGTGAACCTGCATATACCTCTCTTTCTTCATTCTTTGTAGTCTCAACTGTAATTCTTTGTTGTTGTCATGTTGTATTGTGATCTTTCATCTAAGTAAGTTGTCTTCTGAACTGATTCCTTGAAACTATCATGCATTTCATCACTATTGTTATGCATTATGTCACATCTGATATCTCTTTTGTAGATTCATCTACTTACCATATACAAGAGAGTTGTTCTGCTACAAGTGGGTTTCCATCAAGTACAACACATGCATCATAATGCCAACAATAGGGACATGTTTGCAATTCTCCATCTTGAATCTTTTCAACAAATCTTTGGCATATTTATTTTGACAAATAAAAATTCCTTTTTCAGATTGCTCAAATTCTATGCCAAGAAAATATTTCAAGAGACCAAGATCTGTCATCTCAAATCATTTCATCATGGCTGCTTTAAATTCATCTAACTCAAAATAACTTGTAAAAATCATGTCATCAACATATAAGAAAACAATCAAAATCTGTCCATGCTCATTAACCTTTGTGTACAAGGTAGCTTCAATGTTACTTTTGCAAAATCCCTTCTTAATCATGTAGCTGTCGATTCTGCTATACCAAGCTCTAGGCGCTTGCTTCAATCCATAGAGTGCTTTCTTCAACCTGTAAACTTTCTCTTCGTTACCTTCAACTTCATATCCTGGAGCCTACTGCACATAAATTTATTCTCCTAGAATTCCATTCAAGAAGGTTGATTTCACATCCATCAGATATACTTTCCACTTGTTCTGAGTTGTTGTGGCTAGAACTGCTCTTACAGTATCCAATCTAGCTACTGGAACAAACAATTCTCCAAAGTTTATTCCTGGTTGCTGCAAGAATCCTTTTGCTACAAGTCTATCTTTGAATCTGCCAATTCACCTTTCTCATTCAGTTTTTTCTTGTACATCCACTTTACACCAATGAGATTTTTTTCCTTTGGTAAATTAATCAAATCCCATGTATCATTCTTTCCAATAGCTTCAATTTCTTCATCCATGGCTTGCACCCAATTTTTATCTCTGATTGATTCTTCAAACGGAGAAGGTTGGAATGAAAACAATGCAAAATTTGAATTAACATCGAAATCATCATAAATATCTTTCAAACATCTCATATTTCTCTTACCATTGCTTGATTCATCACATGATTGATTGTTGGGAGAATCTTGATCTGTTGATCTGCTTGAAGATCTATGTTGCTCTGAAAATCTTGGAGTCCTTGTTGGTGTGTCTCTGTTTGGTGTCTTCACCTGTGATTCTTGTTGCTCCTTTTATGCTACATCATATTCTTCCATCAGTGGCACTTGTGCAACAACTGTTTTTTCAACAGTTTCGTTCCATGACTCTTGTTCTTTGAACACAACATCTCTTCTAATTATGGTCTTCTTTGTGACAAGGTTATACAGTTTGTAAGCTTTTTATTTCTCACTATAACTAGTGAATATTCATTTTTCACTTTATCATCCAATTTTCCTCTTCGCTCTTTAGGGACATGTGCATAAGATACACATCCAAATACTCTGAGATGAGATACACTGCAAGACATACCTGACCATGCTTGTTCTGGTACTCTTTTCATCACACTCTTTGTAGGAGATATGTTGATCACATAAATAGCAAAGGTAACTGCTTCTACGCAATACTCATTAGACAAGTTTCTGCCTTTCAACATGATTCTTACCATGTTCATAATTGTCATTTTATTTCTCTATGTTACACCATTCTACTACGGTGTGTACCTGGTTGTAAATTGTCTTCTGATTCCATGTTGTTTGTAGTAATCATGGAATTCCTTTGAGTCATATTCTCCACTACGATCTGACCTCAATACCTTGATCTACGATCACTTTGGTGTTCTGCTAAGGCTTTGAATTCCTTGAACTTTGCAAAAGTTTCAGACTTCTACTTCAATAAGTAAATCCAAGTCTTTCTGTTATAGTCATCAATGAAAGTGAGGAAGTAACAACTTCCACCAATTGATTGTGTCCTCATAGGTCCACACAAGTCTATATGCACTATCTCAAGAGGTTTCTTTGCTGGATATGCAACTCCCTTTGGAAAAATTTCACGGTGTTTCATTCCTAAGATGCAACACTCACAAGTAATAGCAGGTTCTTTAATGGGAGGTAATCTTTCGACCATATGTTTTTGTTGCAACAATCTTAAACCAGAAAAGTGCAAGTGTCCAAATCAAAATTTCCATAACCAATAATCATCAGAACATGCAACTGTAAAAGAACTCACCTAACCACTATAATTCATAATTAGAGTAAAGAGTATGTTCCTCATCATCTGCACCTTTTCTATAAGTTGTTTGCTTGGGGGATTGTCATGTGTAACACGTTCTTGACCTTTTAAGATAACTCTGTATCATTTCTATGTCAATTGACCAACACTTAACAAATTATGTTTGAGACTAGGAACATAATATACCTCTAAGATTGTCTTCAACTCCCACTGTTTGGTCAGAATGTTGACCACTCCTTTGCTTTCTACTTCCACAGTGTTATCAGTCCCCAACTTTACCTCTGTTTTCACAGATTGATCAAAATTTGCAACCAAATTCTTGTTTTCTTTCATGTGGTTACTTCAACCACTGTCTAGCAGTCACACACTAGCAGAAGGTTCATGCATGGCATGACAAGCTAGAAACATGGAGTTAGTAATCTCTGTAGTGGCATTAGCTCTTTGGTTCCCTTAATCAGCTATCTTCTTCCTGCAATCACGAGCATAGTGATGAAATTTATTGCAATAATAACATCTCACCTTTTATTTGTCAACTTTTTTATTATTGTTGAAGCTTTTGTAGTTGCTTCCACTTTTATGTTCATGCTCTTCACGGCCATCTCTCTGACCACCATATCTTCTGCTTCGTCCTCTGCCTCTCGTTCTACTTATGCCTCAACCTCCGTCTCTTAAAATAGAAACCTGACTTTTGAAAGCGGTCTCTAAAGTGGAATCCTTATTTTTGTCTATCCTTGCCTCATGTGATAGAAGTGATCCCATCAGCTCATCAACTGTTAATAATGTCAAATTCTTGGCTTCTTCTATCACTGTTACCACAACATCAAATTTGGTAGACAAAGATTTGAGGACCTTCTTAACTATTGTTTGATCCTTAATTTCTTCACCATAAATCTTTAACTAATTTACGACAGTTATGACCCGATTCATGAAACAATCAATGTCCTATGTCTCCTTCATCTGCAGACTTTTGAAATCTCTCCTAATATTCTGCAACTTAACAATATTGACTTTGTCCATACTTGTATAGTTTGTCGCCAAAGTATCCCATGCTACTTTTGTTGAAGACGTGATCATAATCTCTGGAATATTGCTTGGTCCACTCCCTGCTGAATAAGTTGTAACGTCTGTGCATTCTTCTTCTTTTCTATCTTCCATTGTTTTCTCTTTGCATTACTGAGAGCTCGTGCTTTTGCTTCATCCTTAGATTCTGAAAACCCAAACTCGACATAATCCCTGACATCATGTGTCTGCAACATGGTTGCCATATTAATGGTCCACGCATCATAATCCTTCCTTATAAATGGTGGGAACTTGAGTTGGAAATTTGAGAAAGCGATATTTTTCCAAAAAATTATCTTAAAAAAACCCTAATTTTTTTTTTAAGGTTTGTAACACTTTAAAAAAAAAAAAAATCAATAAAACCCTGAATTTATATTAAAAAAAAGCGAAACACTAAAACTTTATAAAAAACGTTTTTCAAAAACCCTTTTTGAAAACTTAAAAAAAAAAAAACCTTTCTCACCGTAAAAATTAAAAGGCCCACTTAAACTCCACGTAACATATAACCCTTGGAATACTTAACATGTAACCTTTCCAATGATTTAGAAAACCTCTCAACTTAGAGGGTGACTTCACAATTTTTTAAAATACGTGATCCGCTCTGTGATTAACTGTGTATGTCCTTTTAACTTTTTTCGCGGACTCTTCCCAATAGCACGACTGCCGCTGAGCCTACGCAACAAATATGGTGGCTCTGCAGTCACGTCTCCCTCAACCAAAAAATAAAATGCGGCTCTGCAGTCACGTCTCCCTCAACCAAAAAATAAAATGCGGCTCTGTTTATTCTGCGACTCGTTAAACCTCGCTCTGATACCAATTTGTGCGCTATTAGAATGATATGCCATGCCATAAATATTTTCACCCCAATAGTGGTGCGGGTTTTTGTTTGAGCCTTTGAATATACTAAAAAAAACATTAGAAACAGAGGGCGGAGGAAGCAATGAAAACAATAGTGCTGTTTACAGCAGAAGAAATTGTCAACTTTGGAGCTCCTTTCTGAAGGTATATGTATATGTATATGTATATGTATAGTTTGATATAAATACATCCATTGCCCGGCATTAGTAAATCTAACCGTAAAACTAAACTTTATTACATTCCTTATTATAAAATGCCAATGTTGCAACAAATTCATATAAACTGTTTTACATGGTATGTGAATTATAATAGTGAACCTGCCTTGAAAGATAGGAATATTTAGCTCAAGAGAATTGAATAATGGTAATTACAAATTCTAATGTGATGTTTTGTTCGCATATATGCATGTGTATTTGTTGTTTCCACCACCAATTTTTTCACCTATTGAAACTTCACGAAGGGAAAGAGGCAAATCTCATCATAAGAAGACGCAAAGTTGGAGTTAGGGAATTTAAATGCAACATAATGACATGCATAATAAATAGTTCTTTTACAAACTACATACTCAAATGCATAATAACATCCTTTTAATTTTTTAAATAGGTGATTTCTGTCCACACAAAGTAAATTACTCTCAGAAATAAGAAAATTCAGTAATACCATCATCATACATCTTATCATATGATCCATCAAAAATAACTATGGTTTCCACGATTCCGCACACTTCTAAAGTGAGATATAGAATCATCAACGTTTTAGTAAAGTTTCCCTTTTCAAAAGTAAGCCTTGCCATTAATCACATACAAAAAAAAATAAAAATTGAAATGTGAAAATGGAAAAAAGGTGTAATTGTGTAAATGTTTTTGATAACCGACTATGATATGAGTTAAAATTTACCAAGTAGTACAAGTGGGTTCACAACATGAAGCTATCAGGTTGATCTCTCTATTTATGTGGTTGATGTGGTTTTATGATACGTGTTTTTTTTTATTTAATTGATAAACAAAGATATGAAACCATATTAAGTATATGTCATACAAGACGGATTTTGAATATGAATGCAAGTATATTTTACATGATAAAAAATAAAGAATCAAAATAATTGATCAAACTGGGCATCTCTCAGGTGAGAGACTGCTTCTGGAAGAACACTCTACCTCAATTCACAAAAAATCATGTTACATATAAACTAGCACATAAACAAGGTGATTTGAACCACCCCCTAAATAATCGGATCTTAGACCTAATCAGAGGGTCTCAATCTTATCCTACAACAACAAACAACCAAATCTAGGAAAATACTAACTTTCTCAATTGATTCTAACACTCCCCCTTAATGGAGAAAGGGTTCTAGGAAAAATAACATGCGCATGATGGTCTAGTCTCAGCTAGGCTTACAATAGTACATAAAAAAACTTGGTAACTGATCTTCCATTTTTGTCTTCTTGCTTGAGAGTACATGCTTGTTCATTTGTTGGTGAAGTTTCATCTTCAATTTTCTTGCCATAAGGTAGTGATGGAGCTTCTCTTCCTTTTTACGTTTTATACCCCAAAGGCGGAACGCTTGAACTCTTATCCTCCTCTTTCTTGATCTCGATTGTAGGTTAACATTCAATGTTGCAAGTTCTTGGGACTTTTCAATTGTTTCTTCTTGAATGCCAATATCTGCATACTTAAAAACAATCTTAGATTCATATTGGCTCTTGTCTTCCTACTCCTTCAAGAGAGCTTTCCTTTCTCCATCTCTCTCTGTTGACATAGTTTGTTGATTCATCCCTTCAACCTCTTTACTCAATTTTATTGTTGCAAACATGTTGCCCTGCATTTGATTTGTATACAGAGATATGCTTTTCTTCTCACTGAACAACAACTTATCAATAAGATGCTTTTCATGCATTATATTGATCAACTCATCACGAGATACATAGATCTCATCAAATTTGACTTCATAAGTCCCTGCATCAGGGAAGCTTTCTTCATAAAAAAAATTGGATTCTACAATAATGGTTGTTTCTTCATCATCACATGTTTTAATGTCAATTATAGGCACACATTCATCACCCATCATTGTGTCTTCAATGTTGACATGTTCAGTTTCATGATCAGTTATGGGATTGAAAACACAATCATCATTTTCAAGAGCAATATCTTCATCATCTTTTCCCTCATTCAAACTGTACTTCATTTCTAAAATATCCCACAAAAATTTTGCATTTTGAATCTTACCATATTCATGTAGTATGTTGAACATGATGTTTTCATCTAATGTAGAAGTTATAAGACGTAATGTTGATGCATCTCCACTATCATAGTTTAAATTGATAGCATCTTCAACATAATTCAATAAATTTACCTTCCATAATGTTGTTTTCATATCAGTTACCTAGATTTCATAATTCATACCTGAAAAAGAGGGTAGATCCAGCATTAACCTCTTAACAATTTCATCAAATTCTAGATCTGCATCATGATCCTTGACTTGATCAATTATAATTCCATCAACATCGACTAGAAACTCTTCACCAAATTCAAAAAAATAATATATTACAGCTATCCCTTGATGTTTTATCCTTAGTTTTCTTCGAGGTTCTTCCAGTCTCCTTTGTTGACCCATTTCTACTTATATTTTATCCCCTGCATCGAGTAAGCAAGAACACTTCGATTAGGAACAATTTGTTTCCCACTGCACTACTAATTTATGTAGCCACAGATGCTACAAAACTCCAACATGGATGAATTCAAGCAATACAACAAGTTTGTAGCTCCATCTCAAACAAAATCCCAACCTTTGCTTTAACAAAATGAAATCTATTACAAACAAGAGGTTGGTTCATTATTATATCCAGATCTTGATCCTTTCCCTCTCAACCCGATCTTTCAGCATAAAGAGAAACCTCCACACAACTACTTCCACTAAAAAGATTTAAAAAAAAAAAAAATACAACCTAATCCCATTGGGAAAACAATAAATCATGTCTGTTGGCACCATTGGTTCTTCTTCCAAAGAACGCAACTCTTCTCCATGTGCACTGTAAAACAACATGAGAGATGAGGAGAGGGTCTCATCCCAAGGGAAACCCACTTACTTAAACAAGATGGCAGACACCACCACTAACAGAAGTTCTTCTATACTAAATGGGAATTTCGACATAGCCCAAGAGCTTCATCGTGCATCGAGGCACAACAAAAAGGGGGGGAGGGGGGGGGCGCCTAGTTTCAGCGCACGAGCTTCATTACGCAGAGAACAGGGTCCACGTAGCCACGCAGATTCGGTGCAATATGGCAACCACGATCTGCTTTTTCTCTGCTCAACCTGCCATCCACGAGCTCCACCGAGATCTGCATTGTTCTCTTAGTTGACAAATCTCAGTGGATTTTAAAAAACTCAGCGTCCTCTCCCACGCCATAGATCTCAACAGATATCACTAGCAGCAGATCTCACTCGGCTTCAAACGAATCCACCTTTTTTGTTGTGACCACGGGATTCACTTCCTCATGGGCTGCGCTCAATCTAGCATCCAACCTTGCTGCGCTCCACAACCACAAACTCATTTAATTAAATTAAACATGCAGAATTAGTATCACGACCTCTGCAGTAGTAGATCTCATAGGCCACGCCACCAAGTCAACTAATACCTCAAACAAATTCGCCTCACCTGATCACGCACAACAAATCAAATCTAGAAATATGGAATTGGTCAGGCACAACAGGCTTCTCCAGGATCCAATCATTAGCCCGCACACAAATCTCTAGACAATGCCTTGCTCAACCCTCTTATGCAGCATTGACTTCCCCACACACTTCACACAAACCACCACTTAGGCATACAGGCACATTCTCAGCCCTGGAGCTCTGATACCATGATAAAATGAAGAGTCAAATTTATTGATCAAACTAGGCAGCTCTCATGTGAGAGACTTCCTCTGGCGGAACACTCTACCTTCATTCACACAAAAGCCTGTTGCATATAAACTAGCACATAAACAAGGTGATTTGAACCACTCCCTAAACAATAGGATCTTAGACCTAATAATAGGGTCTCAATCTTATCCTACAACAACAAACAACCAAATCTAGGAAAAGACTAACTTTCTCCATTAATTCTAACATATGTTTTTAAGTGTGCGGAAATTGGTATTCAAGAAAAAACAATTGAAAAGTCCCAAGAACCTGCAACAATGAATGTTAGCCTACAATCGAGATCTTGAAAGAGGAGGATAAGATTTCAAGCGTTTCGCGTTTGGGGTAGAAAACGTAAAAGGAGGAGAGTCTCTATCACTACCTTATGGCAAGAAAAGTGAAGATGAAGCTTCATTTTTCTTGCCATGAGGTACTGATGGAGCCTCTCCTCCTTTTTACGTTTTCTACCCCAAAGGCGGAATGCTTGAAATCTTATCCTCCTCTTTCTTGATCTCGATTGTGGGCTAACATTCAATGTTGCAAGTTCTTGGGACTTTTCAATTGTTTCTTCTTAAATGTCAATATATGCACACTTAAAAACAATGTTAGATTCATATTGGCTCTTGTCTTCCTGCTCCTTCCAAACAGTTTTCATTTCTCCATCTCTCTTCGCTGACATAGTTTGTTTGAGTTTGGACTCGCAGAAAAATTGTTGCAAAATATAATGGAAAATCATATAGCTATGAGTGCAATTATAGATAATTTTGGAGAAGTTCATCACAAATTCTAGATGAGAAACTAGCCAGTTTGACTTTAAACCAGCCCTGCAACTATGTTTTTGTATCATGTTGATTCCAGAGATATATGAACAGCAAATTTGACCAGTTATCAGTGCAGACCAAATTTTTTAGAAGTATGATTGAATCTTCTTACATTGCAATAAAGCAAGTATAGGCACACAGTTCAATGTTGTTGTTTACCATAATTCCAACAAGGATGCTCACTTTTGATTAATATCACAGCATGTGGATCGACCTATGTTGTAGCAACCAACAAAGAAGCAATTCATAACATTGTAATAAAGCAACACATGCAAAACATAGATTCATAACTCTCTAAAACTATATATCTGAATGTAAAACGAGATCAAATTTATCTTCAGTGCATTAGGTTCACATATAATAAGACATGAAAAATGGCAAAAGAGTACAAAACATCCAAACCTAAAAATAAAACTTGACAATGAGGAGGTTTGAATCATGACATAAGAATAGAAATGGTATGGAATACGATAAGAATTTATCACGCAAGAATGACAAGAATCAATAATGTGTGCTGAAATCCAAAAATCAAAAGCAAAACGTATATAGGTTTGATCCTGCATTTTGCATGTCCCTCAAATCATATACACATATCATTTTCAGTAATACACTATTGAATATCAATTTTTCCACTGACCACCAAAAGTTTATAAATCAAGCAGAGAGAGCCCAAGAGAGATTGAATAGAAATGTTGACATTGACCACTAGAAGTGTCTAGCTCAAACAGAGATAGGCCAGGACATGGCATTGGCCCTCGTTTAATTCCCAACAAATGGTGCTCATTCATTTTACCTAGGACATGGCATGGTGTCCCAATAGTGTAGTTCTATTAACTTCAATGTCAACACGACCCAATCCCAGTAGATATAGATAGGTCCAAGAGTGAGTTGTTTGATTGTGTATTTCAGATTTTTTTGTCATTTTTCTTGTCTTCATTTTTCCTACCACATTTTAAACTTGTTTCCCACTTAACTATTTCTACTTTGGTCTATATTAGACCCACAAGCACCAATTCATTCAGTTACTAAAATGTTATCAAAATTTCTCTAGCTTCTTCACTGCCTTTGTATTCAATTTGTTTCAAGTGGACATAGCAAGAAGAATTTGAGAAACCATGAGTAGGGAATATAAATGCAGGGATCAATAAACAACTTCATAAGATTAAAATAAAAATGTGTTGAATCTGAGCGATTGGAACACCTTAATTTGGATGGCATTGCAGAGACTTGCTAACTATTTTTCCAAAAGGAAGAACCAAAAATCCGCCAAACAAAGAACTGAGTAGGTTGACATGTCAATGCCAGAAAAACATGTTTAGTTATTTTGCTTAAATACAATAGGTAATGAAAATTTTATATAATTGGTATTGCAAAATCAATTTTGAGATACAGGCACTTCTTTAGAAGAATATCAATTTTTTTCTACCGAGACATGTCTATTGCCAAAATTATTTCAAGGCTAGTGGCATAATTATATTGGAAACCCTATATCAATTTTGAAAATAAACCCTGACAATGAGGAGGCTCGAATCATGACATAATAATAGGTGTGGCATGGAATATGATAAGAATGAGAAGAATCAATAATGTATAGCAATCCAAAAATCAAAAGGAAGTGTATATAGGTGTGATCCTGCATTCTACCTTCCCGTCAAAATCATATCCACAAATCATGTGTAGTAATATACTGTTGAATACCAATGTTGGCACTGACTACAAGAAGTTTGTATTTGAACCAGAGATAGGGCAGGAGAGATTGTTTTTGTGGAGAAGATCAATTCCATAAGCATGATGAGACCCTCTATAATAAAATATTTGCAGTTCTAAAAAAAAAAATTGCAACATGAAAAACGTGGTTTCAAAACTTTCAAAAACTATATATATAAATGTAAAAATAGGTCGAAATTATGTTTGGTTCAGTAGGTTCACATACGATAAGATATGAACAATGCCAAAAAGTTATAGGCCAGACAAGTTTGAAAATAAAACACCAGAGGCATTTCAATATTTGATGCATAGAAACAAATTTCAAAATTTGCGGATGTTAGGGTCCCACCCTAACCCCCTTATTCATGTCATGGGATCACGTCATAGTCAAGAGTCAATAAAGCCCATATTAATATTTGTAAGTGGTTAACCCGCAATTAATGAAGGGACCACTGTTAGTTGCAAATGGGCGGTAGTATTAAATAAAGGGTAAATGGGCGGTAGTATTAAATAAAGGGTATTAATAAAACCCACGGTATTGACCCGTGGTATTGCATGTATGAGTCATATATAAAGGATAGAGACTCCCTGCGAGGAGCATCGTGTCTTGTTTTGTAATCGAGCTCTGCTCTATTGGAGGTTGCCCCCTCGAAGAAGCTTGTGAACATTTCTCTCTGAGTAATAAAATCATTGCTATTCTGTGTTCTGGGCATATTTTCTTCGCATATTCTGTGTTCTGGGTATTTTTCTCGCATATTCTCGGTTCGGTATTGCTTTGCAGGTTAAGAAGCATAACAAGTGGTATCAGAGCACTTTCCAGGGCTCGGTGGGATCTCCAAATTTTAGCGAAATTTTTTTTGGCT
>APFE031570687.1:81469-108388 GCA_000404065.3 Pinus taeda
TCTTCAGCAGTTTCCGCAGCTTCAGCCTTGAGGACAAGGCTAGTCTTAAGGGGGAGGGCATGTTAGGGTCCCACCCTAACCCCCTTATTCATGTCAGGGGATCACGTCATAGTCAAGAGTCAATAAAGCCCATATTAATATTTGTAAGTGGTTAACCCGCAATTAATGAAGGGACCACAGTTAGTTGCAAATGGGCGGTAGTATTAAATAAAGGGTAAATGGGCGGTAGTATTAAATAGATGGTATTAATAAAACCCACGGTATTGACCCGTGGTATTGCATGTATGAGTCATATATAAAGGATAGAGACTCCCTGCGAGGAGCATCGTGTCTTGTTTTGTAATCGAGCTCTGCTCTATTGGAGGTTGCCCCCTCGAAGAGGCCTGTGAACATTTCTCTCCAAGTAATAAAATCATTGCTATTCTGTGTTCTGGGCATATTTTCTTCGCATATTCTGTGTTCTGGGTATTTTTCTTGCATATTCTCGGTTCGGTATTGCTTTGCAGGTTAAGAAGCATAACAACGGACTTTTTGCACATAAAAACAGACTTAATTTCACTAATATTGAATGTAGTCTTGATTCCCCTCGAAAAAGAAACACGACAGAGGGAAAAAACAACAAAGATTACCCGAAATTCTCACACTAACAAAGTTGTAAGCGAAATTGTGCCATATGAAGCACTTTGGCAGGGAAATCCAAAAAGGCATGAAGCAAATCTTGGAAGGGCCATGGGTCTAAAGTAGAGTTGGTCATCTTATGCAACCAACATTTACAGACTTAGACCCAATATCCATGCCATATACACAACCTGTGTGGGTAAGGCCTGGCATACTCCCTTACAAATTTGGCATGGTAGTTAGTAATACTATGGATAATTGCATTCTTCCTTACAAATGTAATCTCTAGGACGGTTTGAGGTTCTATGGATTGTTGGATAGTATAATCCTTAAGTGTGATGGGGCTTGTTGTAGGCAGCATGAAAGGTATAAAAATATGCCTTTTAAATGTAAAATATTCTAAAAGAAAAAAGAGGTCATTAGATCAATGATTGTCAAAAAAGTTGCAACATATTTGGCATGGTAGTTAGTAATTGTTCATATGGGTTTCCCTACCAAAGTGCTTCATATGGCACAATTTGTCTTACAACTTTGTAAAGAACATGAACATGAACAATTGAATAAATGAAGTCTCCAATTCATTTATGTTTAGTTCAAAAAATTTATTAGGGTATCAAAATATTATGTAGAATTATGTCTAGTCCAAAAACCTGGCATTGGATCCTTCACATAGTACCACATCCAGTTTCAAAATCTTAAGTGCAAAACCTGTTCTTCAAAATTAAAATTGGTCCTAGTCAAGAATTCTTGAGGGCTTTAGGAGTTTTTCTTATATTTAAAAGAATCTGGAATCCTCATTCATTGAGTTTTTTGTTTATGGACAGAATGCATTGCAATTGACTTTCTTGTTAATGGACATAATGCATTGCAATTTTGTTGGTTCTGGTCAATTTTATCTCAAAAAAATCTTTATGGGACATTTTGGAGAAAATACAGACTTAAATCGACATTTGATTATTAAGTGATTTTTAAAAGTGAGGAAGAAAAAGTTTAGTTGTGTGGGACAATTTGAAATACCTAGGAAAGGGGCTAGCCAGTTCTTTTGCAACAACATCGATTGAAATCCAGAGGGAAGAAATGCCATGAAACTTTAGATCATAAGGACCTTTTTGTTGTATTCATGGCGATTCCGGATGTAATTAGATCATAAGGACCTTTTTGTCAAATTTTCAGATACAATATGCGAAAAGGTTCAGGCATCCCAAATTTGGGAAATTAGTGCCAATAAAAGAGGCAGTCAAAGAACAGTAAATGCCAGCAAAATGCCTCGTGTTGGTTTTCTCATGCTTGGAGCATTCTGTTGGTTGTGAGTGTCATGGAATAATTATCACTTTCTTCACGTTTAGACGTGTAAGTTCAAAATTCATGTATTTCAAAGGATATTTGTTTTAGTTATAAAAGTCAGAATTCTGAAAATAAAAATATAAGCTAATCCTTCTGAATTTCCACCTAGAATTCTGCAAACTTATTGAATAACGACAAAAAAATATTGTCCTATGTATGTTCTCCATGTCTTCTTGAGTGCTTTCAGGAAGAAAAGAAAATGAACGCTATACTTTACAGAAATGCACTAACGTTTTCTTATAATATTGTATGGGCGGATACTAAGGCACTTGTTTGTAAATGGTTTGGGAAAAGATAAAAAGTTGTACACTAATTCCAAAATGGTTGTTTGCTATAAACTCTAAAACTAGGGTAGTCTTTGACACTAGAGATGACTTCTTAGGCCATTGAAATAATCATGCTATATATGATGCTTTACTCAAAGCATTTGGATTTACAAAACACACTTAGAGATATGTCTATGTACATAGATATGGATATGATTTAGCACCTTTTCGATGAAAAATTGCACCCTTTGGGAAAAAAGTTTCACTTTGGAGACATTACACATGACCTTGGAATGAGATTTCCACCTATTGAAGACCACAGGTGCCACACATGTGAATTTGTCATGAATTTATGGACGATAACTTGGCATCTGAGCATTGCTTCTTCACTTTGGGAAGAGGGAGCATCTTTGTGGTTGTTTTAACTCAGCCTTAGTTATCACTATGAAATCAAAGTCCCATGCTTTTGTCTCCTTAACTAGTAATCACTCCCTCATGAACCTCTCTAAAAACTATTTAGTGACAGAATTTCCCTTTGTCCACCATGAGCCCGAGACAAGATTCTTGGCAATTCCACATGGTAATAAAACTCAAACAAATGGACCCCTTCTTTGATCTAGTGACTCACCCAACCTATGCAAAAACAATATTATCAATTATGTTCATAGTAACATAATCAAAGAGCATGAAAAATTAAATCAATGAAGTCACAAGCGAATTTCTGTTCAGTTCAAGAGATTTACTATGGGGTAAAACTATTATGTAAAATTATGTTTAGTCCAAGAACTCAGCATTAGATCCTTACACAATATCACAGCCAACTTCAAAATCTGAACCCTAAAACCTATTCTTCAAAATTAGATTTGGACCTGGTGAAGAATCCTGGAAGATTTTAGGAGTTTTGGTTATAGCTCAAGGACTTTGGAGTCCTCATTCTTTGTCTTTATTGTTAATGGAGAGAATGCATTGCAATTTTGATGGTTCTAGTCAATTTTATTTGAAAATATATTTAGAGAACATTTTGGAGGATTTAATATTTCATTCAACATTGACTTGTACCTTTTCAATATGTCACGAGTGTGCCAGCCGTTTTTTATCTTGCTATTACTAGCATGAGTAGTGGTATGGAACAATTTGGTCGCCATGATATAAGATCAATCCTTTGCGACTTGATTTGTTAAACAAATTATATCTACAATACGCTCAAAATCATTGGTTACTCCATGGAAAAAAATTCAGAGATAAAATTTTGTAATTTGTTTTTTCAATTTTTTGAGATTAATGTAGAAATGGTCTAATGAAGTGACAATTCAAACAGAATCTTAGGATTTTATTCCTGCTTTATACGAATATGTTCAACTTCCCTAAACATTGTTTCATGTATATATTTCTCATGTAATCAATTGAAAAAGAGTGTCTGTTCTGCTTACAAGTAGTGTTTCACACCTATAAGCTGCTCAATTGATTTAATAAAATTTGATTCTTATTTGAGATGGTATCAGAGCTACAGAGTCGAGGGCGCTTGTACCCTCAGTAGAAAGAGACCGACGCGTTTGAAGCCAGATCAGCATGGAATTTGGAGAGAAAATCGCGCCAATTTCACTTCTGTCCTTAAGGGATTTTTTATCTCAACAACGGCGCGAGTGTGTCATGGTTGAATAGTACCGACGTTGAATTGCTGCATTTTGGAGACTGTCGCATTTTGGAGACTGTCGAAATTCGATTGCTGCGTGAAAAATATTGTTTTCTTTTGCTGATCCGCTGAGGGTTGCGGTGTCCATAAGTCATTGTTGATCCGTCGATTTAAGCCACTGCACCGAGCTTGAGGCCGAGCTGTCGATTTTGGCTCTTCTTCCTCTGCAGTAACGCTTGAGGCCGAGATGTTGATTAGGGCGTCTAGATATCGGAGGCCGTTGAGGAGGCCAAGGAGGTCGGATTTTTATTGTGCTGCACCAACCTATGGATCAGAGCAACGTGAAGGTTGCGAGGAGTTGTTCTCTGCGTGGAGCTTGCAGGGCAGTGAGCAAGAATTCCTCCATTGATGACAAACCTTCTTTTTTATCGATGCCATCTGAAAAGAGTGTTGTCGTCTGTGTGAGAAGAGGTAATTGATCCATTGTTTTGCTAATTCGGAGACTGTGTCCTCAAATACTTCTGTTCTTCCCAATCTCTTGCCCGAAGGCCGTCGTTGGTGGGAAATGTAAATGTGTTAGAAAACCTGCACAGATGAATCTAGCTAGTAAAGGTTGAACACACAGCTTTGCAGAGCAAAAACATTAAAAGAAAATTGAAAGAAGAAAAGAATGATTCATTAAAAAATATGTTACAATGCTCATTATATAGCATTACTGGGTGAAGATCCCTAGGCAATGAACTATAGTGGGGAAGATCCCAAGGTAATGAACTATAGTGGTGATCAATGAGAAGACTCAACACCTACAACAAGTTCCGGAGATAACTAGTCAGTTGCGGAGTTAAAGAAGGAGCAAATCAAGGAGTAAATCATGCAAAAGGAATTTTGCATGCAATCCCATGCTCTAACTAAGAGTCCGCATGTAGATGTGTAGTAGTTGCATGTAGTTGCATGCTCTAACTAAGAGTATGCATGCAGTTGCATGCTCTAACTAAGAGTCTGCATGCAGTTGCATGCTCTAACTGAGAGTCTGCATGTAGGTGTAGTAGTTCCAACAGGAAATTGCAGGGATCTGCCGATATAGCCAAGACATTGGTAGATTGAACGTCAGATCCAACTCTCTTGTTCATTTTCTGCTGTCGGCAGTCGACGAGGATGTGTTGAATCCACAATAGTGCCATAACGATTGACTGGTGGAAGATTCGAATGGCTCCATATCACGAGTGATAGGGTGTTGAACCTGCGTGTTCCTTCTCAGGATTCTTTTTTGTGAGTATGTTTAAGTTGAAACCCGAGTTTGGATTTGTTGGTTGGTCCATGGTTCATCAATAAACCGATGGTATTGTGCTCACAGGGATATTGGATTAAGTTTTGGATTAAGGTTTTAACTAAAGTTAAAATAATAATAATAAATTTTTAATTAAAAAAATGGGCTATTACTAAGGGGGCGAATTTTTTAAAGACAGATTTGGGCTCATTGGATCTGCCGTTTGGCAGTTTTTTTTTAAATATCTGTGGTTGTTTTTTTTCTTTTGAGTTGCTAGGGTTGAAGTTTTTTATTCATTCAAGATGAATAACCAGTTAGCAAAGCTTACCTCAATGAAAACAACAAGTTGGACTGATCCAATTACTTTGGTTGGAAATACACGCTGAAGACTCTACTTGAGGGACAAATTGCATGGACAATTGTGAATAATGATGAGGTGAAGCCAAACTTGGCTGCAGGAGGAACATCAGCAACTATCCAAGACTAGGACAAGTGGGACACTAAGGCAAGAATGCTCATGAAATCGTCAGTCAAAGATTGCGTTATTCCCCATATCCGTGATTGCAATACTGCACCAGAGACGTGGAAGACGCTCAAGGATATCTATGAAGTCAAGAACACCAATCGATTATTGTTTTTGAAGAGCAAGATTCTCTCCATCAAGATTGAGGAGAATGAGACAGTTGTAGCATTTATTTCACGAATCAAGGAGCTCACGAACAAGCTGGGTGACATCGGTGAAGTTGTGTCAGATACAGATTTGGTCACGATTACCATGAATGGTATGACTGATGAGTATCAGATGTTCATCATTGGCTTGAATGCAAGAGAAAAAGCCCTCGTGTTTGAAGAATTGACAGGGTTCCTCATGCAAGAGGAGGAAAGACGACTGACTCATAAATTCAGAGTTCATATCTGGCCTTAATGGCAAAGAAGAAGCCCTTCAAAGGAAATCCAAATGCAACATAGAAGAGCAGTGCGGCCCCACAGAGAAATATGCCCCCACCTCAAGGTATGTCTTTCAATAGAAATGACTCTGCGACCAAATATTTTTATTGTGGTAGAACCGGCCATATAGCCAGATATTGTATGAAGAAGAAGTTTGATGGAGATCTGAAGAGACGTAAACAACACGCAAGTCATTTTGTTGATGAGGAACAAAGTCAGAACCTCAGACTATTCATATCTGGCTCTGCGCTTTCAGCTAAGGAGGATGAAGCAGATACCTGGTTTGTCAACTCAGGTGCATCCATCCACATGACAGGGAATAGACAGTGGTTTGAAGACTTCAAAGAGACCAACAGTGGATTAAACATTTATCTTGGCGATGATAGAGGGTACCAAATCAAAGGTTATGGTAATATCCCTATTGTTTTGCCTGATGGAAATATTAGACATATTCATAATGTGATGTATGTACCCAGGATCAAAAATAATTTGACCTCCATTTGTACTATAACTTATCAGAATCTCAAGGTAGAGCTTTATAAATCATATTGTGTTATTAAAGATATGTTGGATAGTATGAAGCCTATTGCATCAGGTATTCATGTGGGAGGATTGTACAAGCTAAATGACCAAAGCGCACCACATCAAGCGTTAACATCATCTGCCATGACTACATTGGACTTATGGCATCAGAGGTTCAGCCATATTAACTTCAATGATTTGTCGCTATTACAAAAAAAGGTATGGTCGAAGGTCTTTCTGTTTTAAAACCTGTTCATATTGATTGTGATGCATGTGCACTGGGAAAGTTGCGCAGAGATGAATTTCCTGTGAATGATCATAGAAGGAGGAGAGATATACTCAAGCTACGCAGATTTATGCGGGCTTATGCAGACAAGGTCGTTAGACAGTGCATACTATTTTTTACTATTTATTGATGACTGTACTAGATTTACTTTGGTGTATTTCCTCACGAAGAAGAGTCACGCTTTTGAATACTTCAAGGAGTCCAGAAGTATGGTTGAAAAAAGGACAGGTAAAAGCATTAGGATTCTCAACTCAGTTCAAGGGGGAGAGTAGAAGATAATGGGATACAACAACAATTTACAGTACCCCACACTCCTCCACAGAACGAGGTTGCAGAGAGGAAGAACACAACCCTTATGGAGTGTGCTCGCAGTATGTTAAAAGGTAAGAATATTTCTAATGGGTTTTGGGCTGAAGTGATTAATATTGTAGTATATCTAAAGAATAGGAGTCCAACAAGAAGTTTGAATTTCAAAACTCCTTTTGAAGCTTTATTTGGTTATAAGCCTGCAGTTAAGCATTTGAGAGTTTTTGGCAGTAAATCCTTTTCCCGTGTCCCAAAGGAAGATAGAAAGAAACTGGATTCAAAGGCCATCAAATGTATCTTTGTTTGGTATTGTACAGAATTTAAATCTTAAAAATTGTTTAATCCCTCTACTCATAAAGTTTTTGCGAGAAAAGATGTAGTGTTTTATGAGCGGGTTAATGAAGGAAGCCATGAGAGTGCTAATGAAGAATGGCACGTGTCCTTGTTGGTGGAAGAAGGAAGCGATGAATCAAGTGACAACAATGAGCAGCAGTAGTAGCAGGAACGGAAAGAAGATGATGTAGTTGTCAAGCCAAGTCCAGAAAATGATGATCAGACAAGGTTTGAAGCTACCCCACCACTCAGGAGATCAGGTAGGAAAGTTCAATTGCCAACAAGATATAGGGAAAATGCTTTTATAACTAGTATGATAAATGTTTGTTGAACCCTCTAGTTATAAAGAGGCTAGTCAATATAGTGAATGGAGGGATGTTATGGAAGAGGAATATGAATCAATTCTCAAAAACAAAACTTGGGATTTAGTTAAACTAACTAAAGGCAAACATCCCATAGGATGCCAATGGTTGTATAAGCCTAAATTTAAAACAGATGGGAGCATAGATAAGTATAAAGCTAGGCTAGTTGCAAAGGGGTATTCGAAGCAAGAAGGCATAGATTATGATGAAACATTTGCCCCTGTAGCTAAATTAAACACAATCAAAATGATAATTTCTTTAGCTACCAAACACCATTGGATGATTCACCGACTAGATGTTATATCTGCATTTCTAAATGGGGACTTAAAAGAAGAAGTCTACTTAGTGCAACCTGAGGGGTTTGTCAAATAGGGTGAAGAACATTTAGTTTGCAGGTTGAAGAAAGCGTTGTATGGACTAAAACAGGCACCTAGGTCATGGTATGACAAAATTGATTCATTTTTCCTGCAGCATTGTTATAAAAGGAGCAAAAATGACCCTAATCTTTATACCATGTTTGATAAAGAGGAAAGGATTGTTTTGATTTCTTTATATGTAGATGATCTAATCATGACAGAGAACGATGATAATCTCATTAAAGAAATCAAGGCGCATATGTCACAAGTCTTTGAGATGAAAGACCTTGGAGAGCTACATTATTGTTTGGGTTTGGAAGTCTAGAGGGATTCTGGACAAACTTTTATGTCACAGAGTAAGTATGTGAGGAGCTTACTGGAAAAATTTAGAATGGATCAATGCAAAGCTACAACAATACCTTTATAGCATAATTTAAAAATTTAGAATGATGATGGATCTAAGGAGGCAGATGCGACTTTGTATAGACAGCTGGTTGGGAGTCTAATCTACTTGACTACAACTAGGCTTGATTTGGCTTATGCATTCAGTGCATTGATCCATTTTACGTCAAAGCCCCTTGAGAGCCATTGGGTTGCAGGAAAAGGTGTTTTAAGGTATCTCCATGGAACCTTAGACTTTGGTATTGTTTATACTGATTTGTGTGATGTTAGATTGACAGGTTTTTCAGACTCTGACTCGGCTAGAAATGTAGATGACAGACGATCCATAATAGGCTATGCATTTAGCATTGGATCCGAGGTCATTACATGGAGCAGCAAAAAGCAGAACACAATATCCTTGTCTTCTGTAGAAGTTGAATATCAAGTTATGTGTGCAGCGACATGTGAAGTAGATTGGTTGAGGAGACTTCTCCTTGACGCTGGAGAAGAATAGAAGGTTGCAATAGTGATCAAATGCGACAACCAGAGCTCCATCAAACTTTTTTTCACGGAGAAAGTTAAGTCAAAAGAAATCCTTATTGAGTATTGTAATAGTTGTGACAATGTTGCTGATATTTTTACCAAACCTCTTGGTAGAATCAAATTTGAGATGTTTAGGGAAGTGTTAGGCATATCTGTGAATCCATTTCTCCATTAAGGGGGAGTGTTGAGATTAATGTAGAAATGGATTAATGGAGTGACAGTTCAAACCGAACCTTAGTTTAGGATTTTGTTCTTGTTTTCTAGGATGTTCAACTTCCCTAAACGTGTGTTTCATGTATATATTTCTCATGTAATCAATTGTAAGGGAGTGTGTGTTCAGCAGAGGCACTCTTACCAGTGTTGTTTCACACATGTAAGTTGCTCAGATGATTTAATAAAGTTTGATTCTTATTTTGACACAATTAAGGTTAATTTCTTTTAAGATGATCAAAGAGCATGAACAATTAAATCAGTGAACGTTTCACCGACAAGATAAAGTCAAAATACAAGGTGTCTTTATCAGTTTTGACAAGCTTTTCAAATTTTCAAAGTAATGATCAACCTCTGGTGGGGATCATGACCTAGGAGGGTTTGTTGGAAGTCCTACTGTAGTTATTTCAGCTCTTACTGTTATTGTGCTTTGCATGATTTAGATTTGTTGGGATTACTATGCATTTAGTTCAAGTGTCAATAGGTTGGCCTTTCCAATCAGCTGGCTAACCCTTGATATGAACATACTCCTAGTTTTGGGCATGGTGTTGATATGAACATACTCCTAGTTTTGGGCATAGTATTGCGGCAACCTTGGAGAAGATGGGCATCCAGGAAGTCCTGCAGCTTTGTCCCCAAGGTTACGAGAAGGCAAAGTTCAAGTCAACACATGTATAATGGTGGCTAAACAACTCTTCTGAGGGTATGGAAATCTTAAAGGTAGTTATTATACCAGACGGAAAAATGACCAACATGGTTTGCAAGAAAATCTAAAAAAACCAGCACGTAGATTGTATATATAAACAATGATTAAATATTGTAAGAGCTTTGAAAATGAAGTATCAACGTTGTTGTCAGGAAAGAGCATGGAGAGTATTATGGAATGATGAAAACCTTCATTGAAAGACATGGATCCAAGGCTCAACAAAAGTGAGCTATGACATTTTTATCTTGACATTGAATGAATATAACCATTTCCCCTGCACCAAGCAGCAATGGAGAGGCTTTAGTCCTGCTCACTTGCAAAGGTCTTTTCCTGCAAGTTGAAGCACAATTTGGGCGTTTTTCTTTGTGTTTTAGGGCGTTGCACAACAAGGATCTCGATTCAAAATAGTTGATATCCCAATCTGCAGGACATACCAGATCAGGCCATCTAAAGGGTGGTCTAGCCTCTGCCGAAAACAAGTATGAATACAATAACTCGACATAATTATTTCAAGGTTAGTTGCATAATTAGATTGGAAGCCTCGTATCAACCCCTGGAAATAATTTGAAAATAAATAATAATAAAATAAACTATTTCCAAAGTAAACTTCATGTCGAAGCCGGTAGATGCATTAACTAAAAGTAATAAAGGGAAGAGGTGTAGCCAAAACACCGAAGTTATTCCCTGTCTACTGCAAAATATAAAATGTAGAACAATTCAAGAACAAATATCAAAAGCAGCACAATCCAAGAACTCGAATTCGTATCAACAAAGATCCTCAATATATTTCAAAATTAGGCAATGAATGTCACAGAACCTCAAAATATTATCATGATAACTATCATAGGAAGGGCGGCCAAGTCTATGAAAAAGCAAGGTGCACCAGCTTTAGATTGATAGAATAACCGATGTGAAACAAACAGAAAAGCATCAGAGACTCGTAGCATATAGATCCAGGTGAGGGCGTTAAAGTGAATTATAAACATAAAGCATGGAATAAAAAAAAATAGAAACAACAGTTGACCATGAGGCCCAGGTGCCTGATCATAAACTTAAAGGCCTGAACCATGCCACTTAACAATATAGATGGTAGATGGTTGTCTCGTCTATGGCAAAGTTGACTAGTGGATTGAGGTTAATGCCGCTCTACCATGAACAACTTGACTAGTGGATTAGGTTAATGCCACTCTACCATGAACAACTGAGACCTTGTGAGGCCCGTGAAGGTCGTCGCCTAAGGGTGTCTTCTTGTCCTTCAACGTTCAAGCTTGGAGCTCTCAAACGTGGGATGGTTAGTCTCTAGTGGGCTGGTGAGGCTATCGACCTAAGTGATTCACTGATTGTAGCAACGTACCATATTTTGGTAGCGCCATTCAATTACAACTACCTAGAATGGAACAAACAACAACAGTAACAGTGAAATTGAATTCCAAGCAACAACAGCAGGAGACAAGAGGAGCATAGGACAACAATATATAAGTATTACGCTGGTGAGCAAATGAGTGTAAGTACTATAAAAGCCCTCATGCTGTATCTAAAGGTAGGTTTTAATAGAATATGTATGTTGGTTTGGCAGATCGATAAAGCATTCATGGTTGACAAAGAAATACCTACAGACAAGGTATCGGTTCAGAAAGCAGCTACAACAACAACCTGAAATTAAATTCACGAGGCAGGAAGAACAAATACATCTTCCGCATGGACGAAACACATGGATTCCTGCATGGCTACCATTAGCATGCATGTGACTTCATTACCGTATTTCCGATCGCTCAAACATTCAGAGTCGTCTTGCCCTCATTTTCCAGCTGACGACCATTTGATATCGTCAGTGTGAACCGCTGGCACAGCCATAATAGTTAAAAAATAGATATGTGTAATTATTGAAAGCGTGGGGCAGATATGAGTTAATAAAAGCTCAAAACACGTGTGCAAATAATGATGGCTTAGTAACTAGAACATAGTAGATTTAATTATTTATACTTAATTATGCTGTAAGGTGTTTTTTTTTAAATCCATCTTTTTTTGCCTACTTGCGAGTGTTGGACACGGTACGATTAGATGTTAGACGATTACAAAAACTTGAACCGTCGATCAAAACAATTACAAATTAGCTACTCAAGATGTCAAGATGTTGAGATGAAGGACTCAACAACCGCGGTCTCCAATTCTTCTACGCCATCGCCTCCTCTGGTTCTCAAGCGTAAGTTCTATGAGATTTTGCCATTGCAATTAGTGCTTGTTTTGCCCTTGTTTGTGTTGAAATTGAGGCATATTTGTGGATGTTGCAAATCTGAAGATTACTGGGCTTCTAGTGCCCCCTGGCACACGAGAGTTAGCATTGCTAAACTACTCTCGATAAGTTCCTAAATGTTAAATTAAAGGAAATTTCAGGGGAATGCCCTTTTCTTTTAGTTATTTTGTCATTTGTTGTAAGTGAAGCTCTAGTCCTTGTGATGCTCTGTGTTACCCTCGCTGCGAAGGAAAGAATCGTTCAAGTAAGGGTGGGTGCGGGGTTAACACCGTTTCTTGAATTCATGGAAGATACTTTGATTCCTCATAGCCTCCATTAATCCCAACATATTTACAGTCGAAAAAGGTATCGATTGTAGGAGCAGGAGTGCTGGGATTTCCCTACACTTTCATGAAGACTGGATGGCCCTCAGACCTTATTGTACTGGCACTGGTGGCATGCATTGCCTATTATGGCATGATGCTATTGGTGTGGTCTAAGAGGGCCCTCAGAAGGCAAGGGTTTCATAAAATAGATAGCTTTGGAGATCTAGGCTTTGCTGTTTATGGAAGTACAGGGAAAGCCATGGTGGATTTTATGGTGGTCCTCTGCATGGCAGGAGTTTGTGTGGGTTATCTCATATTCATAGGGAATACTCTGTCTTAAATATAGGACCCAAACCACAGCCCAATCCCAAATCCCAAGAATCCTCGTTGAATCCTCATGGAGTCTCTTTGTCTACCTCGTTGGATGTTACCAGGAAGGTAGGCTTCATATGGGCCATTTTTCCACTGGAGCTCATCATAAGTGGGATTCGAACCCTTACCCATCTGGCCCCTTTTAGTATTTTTGCAGATATCGTTGACATTTCTGCAATGCTAACTGTTGTGGTGCAAGATGTGTTGTTCATATTGAGTAATGTGGGTCCAGATGTTCAGGCTTTCACTGGTTTCTCTGCGATTCCTTATGGAGTGGGTGTAGCAATCTATGCATTTAAAGGGGTAAGCATGATTTTGCCCCTAGAATTAGCTATGGAGAAAAAACATAGATTTGGTGGAGTTTTGGCTGTTGCATTTCTCTTCATTGCTCTCATTTATGGGGGTTTCGAAGCATTCGTGTATATTTCTTTTGGACGTGCAACCAGAGATATGGTGACTCTGAACTTGGGGAAAAGCCGGATCACAAATTTTGTTCAAATTGCCCTATGTCTAAACCTTTTCTTCACATTTTCACTGATGATGAATCCTGTTTATGAAGTCCCAGAAGGGAGGTTTAGCAGAGGGGAGTTTTCCTTCATGATCATATCTCTTGTGATTTTCTCGATAACAATAGGGTCAATTCTGGTCCCTTCATTTGCAGATTTTTTTATCTTTGATTGGGAGCAGTATTGGTTGTATTTTAGGGTTTTTCCTGCTCTGTTTCATTTGCATACTTGTTGGCATGAATTATCTCTGATATGGATCCTTGCAGATGCCTTGCTCATAATATTCGACATTATCTTCGGCATTGGTGGGTCAGTTTCATCTATTACTGGAATCTGTAGCAAATAAACATTCTTGTAAGTGGCCAGGGTGGAGATTCCAAGCCATGTCAAGAACATGAAAACCCAATAAGCATGGAGTTATATTTGGGCCTTGAGCTTCACAGGTTCAAACCAAAATTAATGTAAAGATGTAATATTATTATCAACTCCCAAAATCAAAGTGCAGTGCTTGTATTTATCAAATTGCTTGTGTTGCTATCAATGCAATCACAACATTAAGCATGGATTTATGGTTTCTAATATGGATTGTAACTCTTTTTATTGGATATCATTCAGTGCTATCATTTTCTGATACTGATATTTTTGAAGTTGCAGGTAGAAGCACATAGTTTGTAGGCTAAGGCTTCAGTAAACAGGAAAAATAATTTTAATTAGGTTGTCCGACAGTGGTTATTACATGGGATTTTCAATTCCCATAGTATTAGCCCTCGTTGTTTTTTTTAATAAATAATCTTTTGTTGTAAAGCAGCTTCTGGCAATCTCTAAATATACATGTCTTCAAGTAGGCTTTAAGGCTTTGACTGCTTTGACATATCCTTGGATGGACTATTCAGCCCATCCATATACATGGAAACTACTTGCAGAGGAGAAATAATCTCTACAAGTGGGGTGCCTTGGCGGAACTCTCTCATGCGGCCTCTATGATTCTTATTTTGAGGGTTAAGAAGCAATCATCTAGGGTGTAAGCATCAAAGTTGTGATAAAAAGCAGTCACAAATTCAGCCCTAGTAGTCACCCTTTCATTCCATTTGTGTTTCTTCAAATGCAAATCCTTCCAGGTGTGGGGTGGAAAATTGGATTTCCTGATAATCCTTCGTATGATTAAATGAAAGAAACTTGACAATTTTCCTATTGATGCCCCTTGATTTAGTCTCTCTTTTGACCCTATCAAACTTTGGATTGGGAACACTCTCAAGATGCCACTAATTGATACGGTTTCTTTATTTTTTAACTTGATTGTCATGATTCCCATGATTTACCATTCTCCCATTAATGTTCCCTGCAAAGGGGTTTCAATCATGATCATTTGTATTCACCCCACCTTTTGTAGTCTTGGGATTCAACCCCCCTTTTGTAGTCTTGGGGTCTTTGCTGACCTTCACCACTACTCTCACCTACCTGTATCCTTCCGTCAATTGCTATAATCATTATACACAGGGCTTGGTTCATTTGTTCCATGGTGTCCCTTGTCGTATTCAAGTGAGTCCTTAATAGTGTAATTTATGTCCTCCAATTATCCTCCTATGAGTAACTTAGAATGAAGCCATAGTTGGTATTCATCCTCGTTATGAACCTAAATCGAGATATGTTTTTATTTCAAAAACCATAAGAGACTCACAGTATAAAACTATTACCTGGATATTATTATCTATAATCTGAAGCTAATAGGGTGCTAACAATAGTAAACAACAGAAAAAACATGAGAAATAAACTCAGCACCAGCAACAACAATGTAGTAATAACAGTAGAAATTCCAGCAATATTCAGCAATACATTTGATAACTGATTCTAGAGGACTAATTGCAGAATCAAGGCTGCAGTAGTTACTGGCAACATCAACTGGATACTCAAAACACAGCACACAAAGCTGCAAGCTTCATGAGAACATAGGGATGCCAACTCAGGTCAACTCCAAGGGAAGTATGGTCGCTGCTTCAATTTTTTTTTTGTTGACATGCTACCTGCAATAATATGGCTCTGAAAAGCCCTCTACACTAATGCCTAAGAACCCTTTTTATAGCTGATTATCCCACTTTAGCATCAGTAATATTCATGTCAGATAACTAGGTTTTATAGAAAGCTTCATTAACTAATAGAAAATGTGTAACCATGTAACCTAAAATTTATCTTAACATGAAGTCTGTTAACTGACAGGAATTTATAAATGACTCCAAATTTTGAATGATCCAATCATAAATTTCTAGTGATTCTCATATAGCACCAATAACTATCATTAAACGCAGATTTCTTTAGACATCGTATCAACACATATGTAAAAGTTTTTGTGATAATCAAAGGTCTTAATTAAACATTAAGTACTAGTTGAAATATCAAATTAAAAGGATGTAGAATGATGATTGAATAATGTTACAAATTTAAGTTACAACTCAAATTTCCAAGGCCAAAACCCTCCAGAAGTGCCAAGCTGTGTTCATGACTGCACAGGGTGAGAGAATCAGAATAACACCTGAAATTTGTGTGTAAACTTCCCCCATGATGTAGAGTGAATTTACTGCACAAGGAAACACAATATTCAGAGACCACCCTGATTGAAATTACAGGAGAAGAAACACTATGAATGAAATCTTTTGAAATCTGAACATTGTATAGAACTGACTTATAAGACAAAACACATCATAGACTGACTCTCTAGCTCATGATGATGAAAGTAGATGGAAATCAGTGCAGAAGGCCACCCCAAATGGTCATGATCAAAGCCAAGAAGCAGAAAAACCCATTCATAGATACAACAATAATGGAACAAACAAAAACAAATTTGTACCAAATCCATTTGTTGTTTCATTTTAGAATTTTATTGTTGTAATTTCCATTTCAAAACTCCATTACTTCACCTGCACCTATAGTCTCAGGCTCTCATATTCATAAAAACAATGTACAAAAAATGTACAAAATTTTGCTTGAGTTAGTTTTAGATTATAAAATCTACCCATTTCAAAACTCCATTGCTTCACCTGCACCTATCTTCTCAGGCTCTCATATTGATAAAAGCAATGTAAAAAATTTTGGTTGTTAGTGTTAGACTATAAAATCTACCCATTTCAAATCACCATTGCTTCACCTGCACCTATCTTCTCAGGCTTTCATATTGACAAAAACAATGTAGAAAATTTCGGTTGAGTTAGTTTCAAACCATAAAATCTACCCCAACTTCATCTAATGGGCTTGTAACAAAGCCTTCTTTCTCACATTTTCTTGATTATAAAATAATGTCAAAGTAAAACGAGAGTTAGAAATATTTTTCAACAATAGTCACTTGTCAGTTGATTATTATCTCGCTTGGTTTTCATCCTTATGGCTTAATATGGATGGACCGTTTTCTGCAAGATTAGGAAAGCCTAATGTATCTTTGAAAGATCGATTTGATTAATGAAGGACAAAAGTTAAAAATGCAGTGATCATCCTGGAAACAAATATATATACTCTATATATATCAAAGCAGCAGACTGAAGGCACTGAATTTGCCCATTTCAGACTCATATATGATATATTTACACAAACCAATGTTTCATCCACATAGGCTAAGAATATATATCGAAGTAGCAGACTGAAGGCACTGAACTTGCCCTTTTTAGATTCATATATATATTCAAACTTTTAAATAAACCAGTGTTTCATCCACAGTGGCTCGTGATTTTCAAAATATTTATGTATGCCATAATAAGCACTTCACGAATCAACTAGAAATTGAAGGCACTTGCACAAAGAATATAATAACAGAAAACCAACGTATTCTTGCACAATAATATTATTGATGATAACACTATGCATAAAAACTCAGAATTGTTTAGATACTTTTTTGGGTCATGAAATCGGTTTCAGCAATAATCTGAGCCAGACTAGACAATTCCTTCTTTATATGCATATGCGAAATTCAGACTCATCTATTCAAACTTTTGCACATACCAATGTTTCATCCACATAGGCTAAGAATATATATCGAAGTAGCAGACTGAAGGAACTGAACTTGCCCTTTTCAGATTCATATATCTATTCAAAATTTTACATAAACCCGTGTTTCATCCACAGTGGCTCGTGATTTTCAAAATATTTATGTATGCCATAATAAGCACTTCACGAATCAACTAAGAGTTGAAGGCACTTGCACAAAGAATATAATAACAGAAAACCAACGTATTCTTGCACAATAATATTATTGATGATAACACTATGCATAAATTTCTATCGCTTTGTTGTAAGCCAGAGCAGGATCTTGATCTTCCTTGGCACAGATGTTACTGTCAGATGGACTGAGACGTATTTTTGCAGCCACATTCCTCAATCCAACTTTATTCCTTTTCAATTTTGGGGCCATGAGAATCTGATAGTAGCCAACAACTTTCTTCTTCTCCTTCTCAACCATCTCACCACCATCTTTCTTCTTTTCTTGATCTTTGCCCTGTTCCTTGCATGCACTACTGTTGAAGTCTTGACAGTGGGATTTTTGTTCTTGGGCATCAACGACATTATTAGGTTTAATGGACAATAATTTTCCAACAAATGAAGGCCTGGGTTCGACAGGATTCCCCGTCAAATCTCTGAAACCCACAGCCCCCCAGTTGCAGGGATGAATATGTTCATTCTATGAAGATCTACTCCATCAAGAATCATGGTGCCAAGGTTGAGAATGCCATGTGGGTGACCAAAAGGATGACGGACCTGCAGTGCTAAGAAACTCATCCCACTGAAATTTGTGCTCTCGTAGCCCTTGAGGAGAGTGGAAAGCAAAACCCTCATATTGCCTAGCAATGTATCCCTGAGGCAACCTACGCAGTATATATCCATCATCACAGCAGAGGTTTCACAGCGGAGAAAACTCTCTTCCACTCTGAATATGGCCTTGTCGTTCCAAGTAGCGTTTGCGCCCCCTGTTCTGTCAATTTGCGTCGTCAGTTTTTTCTCGAAATTGATCCATACAACACAGTAGGTCTGAATCATGCCAAAAAGATGCATCTCCTTCAGATCTTGAGCTGAGATGATGTTAAGCTCCAGCCATGTGTAAGCTTCCCCCATGATGTAGAGTGAATTTATTGCACAAGGAAACGCAATATTCAAAGACCACCCTGATTGAAATTACAGGAGAATAAACGCCATGAATGAAATATTTTGAAATCTTAACATTATATAGAACTGACTTATAAGACAAAACACATCATAGACTCTCTAGCTCATGATGATGAAAGCAGATGGAAATCAGTGCAAAAGGCCACCCCAAATGGTCATGATCGAAGCCAAGAAGCAGAAAAACCCATTCATAGATACAACAATAATGGAACAAACAAAAACAATTTTGTACCAAATCCATTTGTTGTTTCATTTGAGAATTTTATTGTTGTAATTTCCATTTCAAAACTCCATTACTTCACCTGCACCTATAGTCTCAGGCTCTCATATTCACAAAAACAATGTACAAAATTTTGCTTGAGTTAGTTTTAGATTATAAAATCTACCCATTTCAAAACTCCATTGCTTCACCTGCACCTATCTTCTCAGGCTCTCATATTGATAAAAGCAATGTAGAAAATTTTGGTTGTTAGTGTTAGACTATAAAATCTACCCATTTCAAAACTCCATTGCTTCACCTGCACCTATCTTCTCAGGCTTTCATATTGACAAAAACAATGTAGAAAATTCCAGTTGAGTTAGTTTCAAACCATAAAATCTACCCCAACTTCATCTAATGGGCTTGTAATAAAGCCTTCTTTCCCACATTTTCTTGATTATAAAATAAAGTAAAACGAGAGTTAGAAATATTTTTCAACAATAGTCACTTGCATCAGCTGATTATTATCTCGCTTGGTTTTCATCCTTATGGCTTAATATGGACGGACCATTTTCTGTAAGATTAGGAAAGCCTACTATGTCTTTGAAAGATCGATTTGATTAATGAAGGACATAAGTTAAAAATGCAGTGATCATCCTGTAAACAAATATATATACTCTATATATATCAAAGCAGTAGACTGAAGGCACTGAATTTGCCCATTTCAAACTCATATATGATATATTTACACAAACCAATGTTTCATCCACATAGGCTAAGAATATATATCGAAGTAGCAGACTGAGGCACTGAACTTGCCCTTTTCAATTCATATATCTATTCAAACTTTTACATAAACCAATGTTTCAACCACAGTGGCTCGTGATTTTCAAAATATTTATGTATGCCATAATAAGCACTTCACGAATCAACTAGGAATTGAAGGCACTTGCACAAAGAATATAATAACAGAAAACCAATGTATTCTTGCACAATAATATTATTGATGATAACACTATGCATAAATTGCTATTGCTTTGTTGTAAGCCAAAGCAGGATCTTGATCTTCCTTGGCACAGATGTTACTGTCAGATGGACTGAGATGAATTTTTGCAGCCCCATTCCTCAATCCAACTTTATTCCTTTTCAATTTTGGGGCCATGAGAATCTAATAGCAGCCAACAACTTTCTTCTTCTCCTTCTCAACCATCTCACCACCATCTTTCTACTTTTCTTGATCTTTGCCCTGCTCCTTGCATGCACTACTGTTGAATTCTTGACAGCGGGATTGTTGTTCTTGGGCATCAACAACATTAGTCATCTGGCTGGGTTCATTGAGATCCTTTCAAATTTAGGTCAACCCTGTGAGGCATACCTTAATGGATCATTTCTTTGGGTATTAGTGCTTACACAATGAGGCTGTCTAATCTACCACACTAATTTCCTCACAGACAACAAAGTGATAGCCTGTTGCCTCAATTTTCTCATCTGTTGTAGGTGAAGCTCTGGTCCTTGTGATGCTTTGTGTTTCCCTCGCTGCGAAGGAAAGAATCGTTCAAGTAAGGGTGGGTGCGGGGTTAACACCGTTTCTTAAATTCATGGAAGATACTCTGATTCCTCGTAGCCTCCATTAATCCTGACATATTTACAGTCGAAAATGGTATCAATTGTAGGAGCAAGGGTGTTGGGATTGCCCTACACTTTCATGAAGACTGGATGGCTCTCAAGCCTTATTGTACTGGCACTGGTGGCATGCATTGCCTATTATGGCATGATGTTATTGGTGTGGTCTAAGAGGGCCCTCAAAAGGCAAGCATTTCAGAAAATAGATAGCTTTGGAGATCTGGGCTTTGCTATTTATGGAAGTACAGGGAAAGCCATGGTGGATTTTATGGTGGTCCTTTGCATGGCAGGAGTTTGTGTGGGTTATCTCATATTCATAGGGAATACTCTGTCTTACATGTTTACAGGATCCAAACCACAGCCCAATCCCAAATCCCAAGAATCCTCGTTGAATCCTCATGGAGTCTCTTTGTCTACCTTGTTGGATGTTACCAAGAAGGTAGGCTTCATATGGGCCATTTTTCCACTGGAGCTCATCATGAGTGGGATTCGAACCCTTACCCATCTGGCCCCTTTTAGTATTTTTGTATATATCGTTGACATTTCTGCAATGCTAACTGTTGTGGTGCAAGATGTGTTGTCCATATTGAGTACTATGGGTCCAGATGTTCAGGGTTTCAATTTTTTTTTTTGACATGCTACCTGCAATAATATGGCTCTGAAAAGCCCTCTACACTAATGCCTAAGAACCCTTTTTATAGCTAATTATCCCACTTTAGCAACAGTGATCTTCATGTCAGATAACTAGGCTTTATAGAAAGCTTCATTAACTAACAGAAAATGTATAACCATGTAACCTAAAATTTATCTTAACATGAAGTTTGTTAACTAACAGGAACTTATAAATGACTCCAAATTTTGAATGATCCAATCATAAATTTCTAGTGATTCTCATATAGCACCAATAACTATCATTAAAAACAGATATCTTTAGACATCGTATCAACACATATGTAAAAGTTTTTGTGATAATCAAAGGTCTTAATTAAACATTAAGTACTAGTTGAAATATCAAATTAAAATGATGTAGAATGATGATTGAATAATGTTACAAAGTTAAGTTACAACTCAAATTTCCAAGGCCAAAACCCTCCAGAAGTGCCAAGCTGTGTTCATGATTGCACAGGATGAAAGACTCAGAATAACATTTGAAATTCTTAATAGTATGAAAATAATCAAACTACAAGCATGGGAATAAAAATTTAAAGCGCTGATAGAAAATCTCCGAGCTATGGAGTTCAAATGGTTGTCTTCAGCACAGTTTAATAGAACATATGGTACCATACTCTACTGGATGTCACCCATCATTACTGCATTTATAGTTTTTGTCGGGTGTGCTATCATAGGGGATGCACCGTTAACTGCCACAACCATATTTACAGTGCTTGCAACATTCCATGTGATACAAGATCCAGTGAGAATGCTACCTGAATTTTTGGCTATATTAATTCAGGTTAAAGTCTCCTTAGATTGTCTGGACAAGTTCTTACAATATGATGAGCTGAGACCAGATTCTGTAGTGAGGAAAGCACTTGCCGGATCTCAGTATACCATCAAAAATCATCAAGCCATACTCAGCTAGGATCCAGAATCTTCATTGACAAAGCCAAGATTGAAGGGAATAAATCTACACATTAAAACTAGAGAAAAGGTAGCAATTTGTGGCTTAGTGGGATCAGGGAAATCTGCTCTGCTATATACAATTCTTGGAGAAATCCCAAAAATTTTAGGAGATGTAAGTTGAACATTAACTACTCTTCTTGAGCAAAAGTAACCATTTCATAGTTCAACAAGATTGTAGATGCAGCTTTTTTTCTTTCTATATACATAAATTCTTCCATAAACTTTTTGATTGGACTATGTGCAGGTTGAAGTATATGGCAATGTTACCTACGTGGCACAAACAACTTGGATTCAGAGTGGTACTGTCACAGATAACATACTCTATGGGAAACTAATAGACAAAATTCAATACAAGAAGGCAATAAAAGTTTGTGCATTAGACAAGGATATAGAGAGTTTTTCTCATGGAGATATGACAAAGGTTGGGGAGAGAAATTGAATATGAGTGGAGGACAAAAACAGAGGATTCAGTTAGCTAGAGCAGTATATAATGATACTGACATTTATCTATTGGATGATCCCTTCAGTGCAGTCAATGCTCATATAGCTTCAACTCTATCGAATAAGGAGGAGACATTACATAAGAGAGACTCCAAGACTTGCTAATATTTCTTGTCATAGTATGAAAAATCTGGTTTACCTCTGTATCAGATCTGTAAAGATCTTAGAATGAGATCTAGACATATTAATGTGAAAATTTATGTGCATATTAAATATAAAAGATTTGAGTTTGGGTTATCAAAGCTATAGATTGAGAACTCCATGGATTGCTTGATAGGATGGCTGTTTCGATTTGTATATCAGGATTGCTAGCTTCTTTGTGGTGGTAGTGCGAGATCAATTGGGAATTGCTACTCGTTTCATACTTCAAGAGGGAAATGAATTTCCCAATGATGGTGGTCATGAAGGAACCCAACAAAAGCACAGAGAATAGCATAGTTGATTGAATAAAAAAATCAATTGTGTAAATACAAATAACACACCCTACAATGTGATGTCTTCTTGAATATTGATCAATATGAATGATTTTCCTTTCACAGTTCTTGTGTTTTGATTCTTTATGAATAGGAATTGATTCATTCAACTAAAATTGGTATTGTTTATTTTGATGGTACTTTTGTTCTCCAGCTTGATGATTGGGTGTTGTGCCGAATTTACAAGAAAAATGGTCATTCTCAGAGAGTACAAGGGGTAGAACAAGATGAATCACCAAGTGCAGATGAAGTGATGGCTTCTTTGCCTGATATTGATCAGCAAAACAAACTGCAACTGCCCAAAATTGCCTCTTTTAGTGGGTTGTTGGAGAGTGACGATCCTTTCATAGATGGTTTTTTAAACGATGAAGCCATGGATGGCAATGGAAACAGCAGCAGACTACCTCAAGTCCAGTCCTCCAACCTCTCTCACAACAATTTCAGCAATAACAATGACAACAATAGCGATTGTCGATATGAAGTTGTCCCAAAACAAGAAGAATTAGCAGTGGAGAATGACAAAAAATTCAATTCTCTCAAGAGGACCCTCTCCTTAGCATATGGGCACGATAAAACCAACCTTGCAAAGAGATTCAACAACATGTAGAACAACTACAGCTACAACGTCAACAATAATGTTTCAGCCTTGCTTAATTCAATGCAACCCAATCAAACTTTCCAACAGCAGAATTTCCTAAGCGCATTGAATGACAGTCAACAGAATTTCAAACTTCCCTACATTCAGAACATGCATTGGACCACCTAAATATATAATATATATATATATATATAATAAAAAAAAAAATATAAATAAAATAAATAATAATAATAATAATTCAACAACTGCAAAGCCACTGATGTTTGACACATAGACAATATATCTAGGACAGTGATTTGATCTTTATCGAGTTTAAATGCCATAAAACAATGTATGAAACAACTAAATTCCCCCATTTCACAATTAGTATAACAACACATGCATGAACACCATAACATTAGAAAACTAGCACACCATGAATTGGGCAATGGAATGAAAACATACAGGACAGTCTTCATCCCTCCTGATCAAATTGACATGTACTGGAACCCTCCTATCTGTTGGCTCCAATTCTTTAAGGCATTCAGACTTCTGGATACTCTACAGAAAAACAATTCAATGCCTATAAAAAAAATTGTAGTGTAGCATGAAAATCAGATTATGCTTGTTTAAACTGACATAATATGCAAATTTCATCATAAAAAGAAAAATGCTAGCACATTCTACTTCACATAGCATTACCATTTAGAATAACCATAATTGTCCAAAAGACATAACTGGCATAAATGTCGCTTGAATGAAAATAACGCTGAAGCACAATTCCCATTCTAAAATCTAATTTTTGCATCCCTGTAATAAAAGTGGCATCATATAGAATGCTTCAAGATAGGTCTGCAATTAGCTAAGTAATTGGACTGTTGAGAGGCCATGATGGATGAAGGTAGTATATATTATTATTCTCCAAGGACCACGGAGCTAACTGAAATCCATCTTTATATGATTTGTGACATAGGCAGAGTTAGTAAATATTACCATACTAGCTGAAAATAGAGTTTCAGATAACAATGTGATATGGTTTAAGGTCTTCATATCACACCAGAATTTGAATTGAACATTGAGGCTTATGATAAATACAACAAACTGTATCTTCGCACATTGTTTGATTTCTCCATTGGATTTGGTTTTTCAAGGATCATAAAAAAAATGTATGAAACAACTAAATTCCCCCATTTCACAATTAGTATAACAGCACATGCATGAACACCATAACCTTAGAAAAACTAGCACACCAATACAGATCTCCTTCAACTGCATAATTTTATGATAAGTAGTTGTGTCCTTACATTCGAGCTCCATATCTTCAACTACTAATATTGCTCTTCCACATGAGGTCGAAAGGAAATCTCCGTTCATTTGGTTCCAAAGTTGGAAGAGCTTCAAAATCATTGTCTAAAAGCTATATCTTCTATTTTAATCTTCTCCTTCTCCTCTGTTTTGTTGGGCAGTACCAATGGAGATATGAGCAAGAGATGTCTCTGTGTACGATGTTGCCATGAAATATAATAGGAATAGGAACAGTGTGGGCTGGAGGACAATACAGAGCTCCTTCATGAGCCCAAGCATTTGTTTTCACCTCCTTATCAACCACCTGTAGCTTCTCTGCGTCATAAGGAATATATCCTCGTAGGGATTCAGTTCATCACAATGTGACATGGTTTAAGGTCTTCATATTTCTAGGCAAATACATTAGAATGTTGTTTGAAAAGATTAACATACCTCTCCTTAAAATTTTGTATATCGATATGGATACCCAATTGTTGTTCGCATGAATTCATTTGTTTAACTTCACCTTCAACTAGGCAATATTTAAGGTATCTAAACAAGTTCAATGGATATGTATGACTACTTTTATTCCATTTCATAGCCACTTTAAATCCTGAATAGGGTTTTCATCATGGCTTACTCAATTCAAACTCATTATCATCGACCCTTGCTTTCAAAAAGGCCCATTCACATTTCAATATTCTTCCACACACTATGCCTTTGCTTTGTTTTCCTAATACCATGCCATATTTCTAGGAATATATCCTGGCAGGGTTTCAGTGCATAACAATGTGATATGGTTTAAGGTCTTCATATTTCTAGGCAAATACATTAGAATGTTGTTTGAAAAGATTAACATCTGGAGGACAATACAGATCTCCTTCGACTGCATAATTTTATGATAAGTAATTGTGTCCTTACATTTGAGCTCCATATCTTCAACTACTAATATTGTTCTTCCACATGAGGTCCAAAGGAAATCTGCGTTCATTTGATTCCAAAGTTAGAGGAGCTTCAAAATCATTGTCTAAAAGCTATATCTTTTGTTTTAATCTCCTCCTTGTCCTTTGTTTTGTTGGGTAGTACCAATGGAGATATGAGCAAGAGATGTATCTATGTACGATGTTGCCATGGAATATAATAGGCATAGGAACTGTTATCACCTAGAACTGCAGTCACATGTACATAATGTTGTCCAAAAAATTTCATTGTCAAAAAATGGGTGTCAAATGGTTGTTGTCCTATGTTTGTCACTTAGGGATCATGTTTTAGAAAGATATTGATGTGAATCATTTTCAAATACCGTTAGTCATCCTCCATCATGATTGTATAATGCATGTCTTATCTTGTTTACGTCACTGGTCCTTTTCGCATTTCCGCAGCGCAATTCTATTGGTTGATTTTGCAGCGCAATGATGCTTTAGCTTTTTCGCAGCATGCCAGTAACCAGCCATTTCGTAGCGCATTTTGCAAACTTATAACTATCTGCGCTACGAAATCGCGGATTTGGGGATTTTGCAGCACAGAGTCTTGAAATGTCATGTCTGGGGAAATGAGTCAGGGTGTACATCTATTTATTGTCAGTTGGTGTCCTTTCCAAGCGATATGAGCCATCATTCCACCAATAGGTTCATAGCCACACACATAAAAATCATTCAAACGGTTTTGTAATGCATGGTAGTGTATGATGTTTGTTAATGATGCATGAAATGACCCGTTTGTATGATAAGACTGTTTAAATTGCAAAGGAGCCCGAGTTTCTTCTTTAAAAGAACCTGATTGCAAGCGAGCCTACGTTCCAAAATTTGAATTGGCCATTTGATTTGAAACTGGTGGTGTTTCTCTGTGCGAAAGATTTCAAAGCGAAATGGAGAGGAAGGGGCATCGGTCTGGAAGATGTCAAAGAACAGAACCTGTGGGATTGGATCTTGCATTAAGAGATGAAGGTGTAAGACAAGCTTTTCAGGATGCTGGTTGCT
>APFE031570690.1:698-40163 GCA_000404065.3 Pinus taeda
CTATGTAGAATAATTTCTTCTCAACACACTTATGACCTTTAGTGTATTTTCTATCACAACTGTAACAAAACCCTTTTGCTCTTTTTTCTTCCAATTGTTGTGGTGTCAGCCTTATAGGTTTTGGAAGACTAGGGGCAACAACACTTCCATATTTATAGTGGTGAGTGGTATGCTTCCTAGTTACCATAATTTTGCTTTCCATTTTTCTTGCTAACCTGAATGCCTTCTCTAATGAATCAGGTTCCCAAAGGCGAACATCATGTCGGATATTATCCTTTAAAGACCCTATGAACACATCAATCCTATGCTCCTCTGGAATATTTTTTACCCTTATGTTCAATTTTTGGAACTCCTCAATGTGCTCCATTATTGAACCCTTTTGTTTGAGACCTATCAATTGGCTAAAAAAAGTGTTTCTTTTGTATCCTCATAATGTGCTATCAATTCTTCCGTAAAAAATTGCCCAAGTGATAAATTGTTTACGAGAGCAAAGCCATTGATACCATACAAACTGATTTGGTTCCAAATATAAAGTTGCAATACGTAACTTTTGTGTGTTTTGCACATTATTGAGATCGAAAAATTGCTCCATCTGTAATATCCATGTTGCGGGATCCTTGCCATCAAACTTCCTCATATCGATTTTGGGAATATGATGGGTCTTCGATCCAACATTAGAGTCTATGGAATCATGATTAAAATTTCTTTTGTTCTCATCATGAGTTTCCTTTACTACTCTTTCACCCATAGTGACCATTTCTTGTAGCAACTTATTCATATTTATCTTCAATTCGTCCATGTCTGTCTTCAAATCTGTCTTCAAATCGTCCATTTCTGTCTTCAAATCTGTCTTCCAATCGTCCATCTTAGCTTCCATGCCCTTTATCTTAGATTCCATGCCATTTATCTTAGCTTCTGTTAGTTTTTGTGAGGCTGACATTTTTTGCACTTGGTCTTGTAATTTTGATATATCATGTAGCATTTCTTCCTCTTCTTCATGAGTCATGCTAGAGCTTTCAGGTTGCTTACTATGTGTTTGCATTTTCTTTCCTTGGAGCATCAGTTACCGATAATAATGCTCTACTATGCCCTTTGAATTCCTTCAAAATAAATTTTCAAGCCAAGCTTAAGCAAAAATTTAAAAAAATCTACACATTTTTTTTTTTCATTTTGTAGGAGCTCGATATTGCCTCTAATGTATCTCTGTAATTTTGGATCATCCAGTACTAAAATTGCGACCTGCAGTAGCCCTCTGTGTCCTCTTTCCAATGCCACCAGTCTTATCCAAATTGGATTCTCCAAGGAAGAGTTATGCCCAATCTCCCACAGTGACCTGATTATAGACTAGTTCAGTAGAGAAAACTTGTACGACATGCCATGTGTCCTTGTTTCGGCCTTTGGATCTAAAAAATATATACACGAAACTACAGTCCATTCTATTTCTGTATCTTCATACGAAATTTCAATCTGATGCTTAGAGAGAAAGTTATGACGATTTTCCCCAGGTCACCTATTTGGAATGTAATTCAAGAGTCTGCAAAAAGACAAACTTCCTTAGATCACATCTCCGCAAATATAGCGCAAAATACTCTGAAATTTGGATCCAAGGTTCAGTGCGATTTTGTCTCAAATGGTTTTTTTTTCTTCACTTCTGAAACATCACAGAAAAATGTTATAGAGAAAATGCCACGATGACCTATTTGGAGCAGCGAAACCCTAAAATTCAAAGCTTTGATACCAAATGTTATGAAACCAGCTCACAAAAAGATAGAAAAGATAGACCAACGCCTTAGAATTTAGCCTCTTCGAGAGGGCAACCTCCTTTACATTACACAAATGAATGATTATTTGATGATTCAAATGAAAAAACCTCCTTTCTATATACAGGAGTCTAAGGATTCACAATATAACCCAGCCAACCTAACAATAATAATATAAAGGCACAAAAATAGCAATAGAGGGATTCTATGGGGCACATTAATAATAATATGGGGACAATAGGGGCACAATAATAACAATATGGGGACAAAAGGGGCACAAAAATATTAATAAGGGATACAACTACAATAGTAATGGGGTAATCACTAGTATTATAGGGACCTAACAAAATAACTCGGTTCCGAGCCAGCCATAGATGCCAGCAGATGATTAAGGAGAGACATTGTAATTTAGTGCCATGATGAAGATTGCACCAGTTTTCCCATGCTCGACCGATGTTGTCACCCTTCCAATGCCCATAAGTATGAATAGATGTTGATATGTTTTTCCATAGATTGATTAGGGAATTGCATTTAAGGAATACATGCAAAGTCGATTCAGAAGAATTCTTGCATAAGACACACCAATGAGGGCCATGGAAGGATTGATGAGTAAGAGACTCGCCCATGGGAAATTTATCTCTGAGAATACACCAAAAGAATAGTCTTGTTCTTGGAGGTGATACTAGTTTCTAGATACTCTTCCACCAAAATATTATCTGCTCCGGCTGTTTACGTGAGATCAGGTTGAGGTATCCGTCCTTTGGAGAATAGATACCATTTTCAGCAAGACACCAAACGAGTTCTTCTGGTCCTTTAATCCCGATGTGTGATTCACACAGTGCATTTGTGTATTTATGCCATTCTTGTTGCCACTTTGGGGGAATACTAAGCTGTTGGGCAGATTTCCAACCTTGAGAGAATATGCTAGTGTTCTGTGGATCCACTATGTGTGCTATAATCTTGATCTTATGAGAATGAAGGTGCTGGATGAGCTCTCTTGATAGCTGAAATCTACCACCTCCTCCAGTCCAGGGATCCAATCCAATGCGAGCCTTTGATCCATCATTTATTCTCCAAATGAGGTTGTCCCTGATGCTAGGGGGGGAGTGAAGGAGAGCCTTCCATACCTTCAAAATACCTGTTTTAGGCTAGCTCGGCAAACATACACAATCCATATTTTGTTGTGGTCAAATGTAATTGTGATACGAAATTGTAGTCCATAGATTTTGTCCAGTCAGTAGAGTCCAACTCATTTTTGCAGCCAGGGCTCGAGCAAATAGGGGTAGATCTTTTAGTCCCCATCCTCCCCATTTTTTAGGCAAGTCGATCTTATTCTAGCTGACCCAAGTAAAGATATTTTTGTCTTGGTGGTTGTTCCAGAGATATCTGCTACAGAGTTGTTGCAGTCGGGCCATAATGTTCCTAGAGATCCATGCTAGTGCCATCCAGAAAACAGGGGTGGCCTCAAGAATTGATTTGATGAGCACTAATCTGCCAACCCTGGATAAGTATCTATGACTCCAGTTTGAAAGCCTTTTTTCCAGCTTGGTGACAAGCCAGACCCAATCTGCAATTTTCTGGCTGAGAGGCTTTATCCAAAATCCCAGGTATTTGAAACCCCTGTCCAGGGGTATGATGCAATAAGGGAAACGCTGATGTGCAAGTTGTGACTCCTGGATGGAAGTGAGTGCTAAGGTAATGGTAGATTTCCCATGATTTACCTGCATACCTGTAGCCAATGAGAAGAGGGAGAGAATTTTAAAGAAGGTGAGAGAGTCTCGAATGCTCCCATCCAGGAAAATGAGAACATTGTCCACAAAAAGGAGGTGAGTGAGGAAGCAGGAGTCAGTTATCTTAGGGCCACGAAGGCTGCCATGTCTTTTGGTAGAAGCTAGTAAACGACTAAGCCCATCCATAACAACTAGAGAGAGAAGGGGAGAGAGGGGGCAGCCTTGTCTGAGTCCCCTCTCAGCATGAAAGAAATGGGAGGCAGATCCATTGATGAGGACACTGTAGGTACAAGAGGTAATGTAGGCCATAATCCAAGCAATGAAATCATGGGGGAAGCCCAGATGGATGAGGAGCATCTTGATGCAGAGCCAACTGACACGGTTAAAGGTTTTTTCCAGGTCGATCTTTAAGATGATCCCCTTTAGGTGTTTAGTCCAGATCGAGTGGATGGCCTCTTAGGCTGAGCCAATGGCTTCATAGATCTGGTGGTGCTCAAGAAAGGCGTATTGCTGGGGGGCAATATGTTGAGAAAGAATGGGCTGAAGACGATTTGTAATGACCTTGGAAATGATTTTATACAGATAGTTGCATAATGAGATGGGCCTATAGTCATTGAAAGAGGAAGGTGTATCAGATTTCAGGATAAGGGCAATAAAGGTCAAATTTACAACATTGTATAGAGATCTGAATATTCTACATTCTTCCACAACTTTTAACAGATCATTCCCCAGAAGTTCATAGAATGCGAGACAAAATTCTATCGTCCACCCTTCTGGACCAGGACTCTTGTCCTTTTTGAACCATTTCAGCGTTCCTTCCAGTTCGCCTACAGTAACAAGGGCGATTAGCTCCTCGACCTCATCATCATTTACAAATTTGGGAAAATGTCCTGCCACATTGATGATATCAGCCAGATTTGACCAGGAGGGTTTTTGAAGAGATTCCTTAAATGAGAGGTGCCAAGATGGGAGAGTTTGTTGAAAGTATCAGCTACTCCTCCATTAGGTAGAGGTAAGTTCCATATAGTGTTTGAAACTTTTCTACCTTTTGCAAAGTTCTGAAAGAATCTTGTGTTTTCGTTACCTGCTTTTAACCATATCTGCTTCTGAGGCGCCAAGATTCCTCTTTCTCCTTCAAGATCCTAGCCTTTTGGTTTTCTAGCTCAACCAGGTGAGCTTTGTCATCTGCTGAAGCAAAACCCAGGTTTTGATCATCGAGCAATATGCTCAACTCAGATTCAATTTGTGATAATAGAAGCTCCTCCCTCTAATGTTTCTCTTTTGCCCAATTGATAGATAGATGCTTGAGTTGGGACAGGTTGTGATAGAAACCCTTTGTCAAGGAATCATATCTATCAATCGGGTTGGTAGTCCAGTATTCCGAGACCATGTTAATGTACTCAGGATCCTAAATCCAAACATGGTTAAATTTAAATGGAGCTTTTGGTTTAGGATGGGGGCCAAACACCTCCAAATAAATGGGGGAGTGATCTGAGATGCCCCTTGTGGCTACCCATTGTTTGTAGTGATGCAATTGATTCATAAGGGGGACCTTTATCAAAAAATGATCTAATCTTCTTGCAAGTGCAACTTCCCCCACCCTTCTGTTTCGCCAAGTAGGGAGAGGCTTATTCATGGGAACATCCACCAAATTGTGATGTTCCAAAAGGTTGGTCATATATCCTGTGATAGAGTCCACTTGTGCCAGTGATCCCCAAGACTCTCCAAAACCCAAAGAGAAATTGAGATCTCCTCCTAGGATGATGTGATCAGGGGAAAAAATCTTTAGATCTAGCAGGTGTTGCCAGAAGTTTTCCCATTGATGACAGGGACCATATATGTTAATAACCCTCAGGTTAATACTGAGCTCCGTAGAGAAAAGATCTAATCTGATGAAACCATGGCCACCCCAGGATGCTAAAACACTGATGTTGTGAGGATTGTATCCATTGGCTAGGCCCCTTGATCGACCCACAACATTCGTGGCCAAAAAATTCCATCCAAGAGTTAAAGAACTTAATGAGCTGGTGATGATTTCAGCCTCACCTAGGGTTTCTTGGAGCATGATAATGTCAGAAGGCTCTACTTCAAATAGTCTACGCAAGGCTAGTTTCTTGGAGGCACTAACCATGCCTCTGCAATTGAATGAGAGACACTTCATGGGGGAACCCTACTGGGGGTGTTCAGTGCTCTAAGAACCCCATATAGAGTGGATTGTCTACCAGAGGCAACCGTTGCCCCTGCCCGTTTGATGGCTTTGGATAGGTCTAATTTCCTCCCGTGAGTTGAAAGGATGACTGAACCAGGTTAGGTGAGTCCCAAACCAACGATATGTGACGAGGTACCACCAAAGAGTGAACGGGGGCAAAGTTTGTAATTGTGAGATGTAGACCTCTTGATTGATGCTGGGAAGGTGGAGGTGGTTGATAGAGAGAGTAAAGATGGTGCGATGGTGGTGATGGAAGGTGGTGTAGCCATAGAGTAGTGAGCCACAGAAGTATTTATGGTGGATGAAACAATAGATGAGCAATAAGCAAATGAGGTAGGGCAAGAGGTCAGAGAAATACCCAATTCTTTTGCGGCTTCAGTTGCAGCCCGAGCTCTAATGAGAGGGTGTGATGGCATTATGTGCACTGTTTCCACCACCCTTGGGGAGATGTTGCTGACCGGAGGAATAGGACTCAAACTAGGAGAGTAATTCAGAGCCGGTGCATCATTCCCTGCAGAAGTAGAAGGTACCCTCGGAGGATCCTCTGGTTTTTTAATGAGTGGGCAGTCTTTAAAGATTTGCCCCACTCTGTGGCATCTCCTACATCGAAAGGGAAATCCTTCGTAGTCTAGGATCTGTACCCTGGTGTATTTCCCCCATTGCAAAGTGATTTTCTGTTCCAATCCTTCACGAGTATCCAAATGAACTAGGATGTGAGCTAGGGTTATGTTCTTCGATTGTATGAATGATCTATCATGGTCCAAGTAGGTACCTAGGGCATTTCCAATTTTGACGAAAACCTCCTCGCACCAGTACTGCAATGGAAGCCTTGGCAAGAGAACGCAGAGTGGCCCTGCCCCTATTTTCTCCCTCTCTGGGTCAAAAAGGGGACTCCATCTCTTGAGGAGTACAGGAGCCATCTCAATATCCCAGTACCTTGTGAGGACCAGGTCAATGTAGTTTTCTTTTGCAAAATGTAGTGCAAACCAACCGCTAGGCGATACCTGCACTTCAGATAGTTCCTTAAGCATACCTCCCCAAATCTCACGGACCCATAGGGTGAGCCTAACTGTTGAATATGCTCGGCCTCGAACATGTTTGACCAGCACAGTGTTTGCAATGTATGCAGCTTCCCCAGTGGCATAGGTCTTGCCAAAATGAATGATGATGTCCTTTGTGGTAGCCTTCACACACTTCGTCTTCCGTTTCCTAGTTCGTAGGGTAGATGGATGGTCCAACAACGGATCAGGTGAACCCTCCCGAGGGGTATGTGTCGTTGGCTTGACCTTCACTGCAGGGGTTTCAAAGTAGTCCGACGGTGAGTTTGCAGAGATGGGAGGGTTTGGGGCCCCAGATGCCTGAAGGTCCTCAGGCGGCATAGTGAAAAAGATCAAAGTGGACGGATGGAGATGGTCTACCGGCTGATTCGGATCAAATGAGGGCAAAGGTGGAGTGTTTGCAGTGAGAAAATGGAGAGTGCCAAGTGATAAAGGAGGGCAGTACAGAGCGGGGGATTCAATAGAAAGTGACCCAATAAATAGAGGAGTTGTACTGTGTCTCGGATAGGAAACCACTGGCGTAGATCTTGACAGAGCAGGACCGAATGGGGGAGATGAGCCAGATGCCGATGAAGTGAGATTAGGGTTTCCAAAAATGACACGGTCGGGGAAAGGGTCCTCTGTATAATCAAGCTCCTCGACATCCATAACATCACCCATGATCTTAGCTGTTATCGTCAGCATATGGAGATAGATGTGGTTGCAACAGAAACCGAGTCTGTCGGTCATCGGTCGCCCAGGTCCAGATATCTGCGGAGAGTGCTGCAGTAAATCCTAGGGTTTTTACCCTAAACCCTTACAGTGTTCTCCTAAACTTGCCATCTCCTCTCTGACGAAAAAATTAATTATTATGATTTTGTTTGTTATTATTTATTTATTTTTAATTTAAAAAAAAATACTATTTATTTTTTTTAAAATTTATTTATCTCCTAAAATCAAAATAAAAACTAATAGATTTTTATATTCAAACCCATCGCTCTAAAACTCCCTCACGAACCAAAGGAACCATTTGGTAAAAGTAAACCATAAAAATTTACCACAATACTACAACTCAACCAACTTATATAGCCAATTCTTACGATTAAACAATTAGTATATAAAACATTTTGAATAAATTCAAATTACAACCCCAACTTTTTTATTCTTTTATTTAAACCATCTCAAATTGAAATTCATCGACACAAACTAATTATTACAAATGCCTTTTTAATAATGTAATATGGTTAATTTTGAAACAATCTTCTAACTTATACTTTATTATATTTATCAAAAGTTGCGTCAAATGTTTTTACTTTTAATTAATTTATAAATTTAAAAAATATTTTAAAAATTTAAAAGTTTTATTAAATTAAATTAAATTTTTTTTAGAAATGAAATTAATTTTTTGAATTTTTTAAAATTAAATTCCAATATTTTTATTGGTGGATGTTTAATTTTACATAATTTAAAATTAATTTGTTAGAATTAAAAATTGTTTTAAAAAATTAAAAATAAAAACCTCCCATCACCAAGTATCTTTATAAATTAGAAAAACAAAAATCATAATTAATATTTTCTTTCCATTTGTAACAGTGCTAGTTAAAAACTCATGTAAAAATATATAAATACCACGGATGATGGAACACGTATTCCAAACTAAATGGTGGGCAAGACATCCTAGTGAGTGTTCATTTGGTTATTTATGGCTAAGGAAATTGGCAAAGGCAATGGCTAAGGCTTTGGAGAGGCAAAAAAGTATTTTGACACATTTATTTAAGAAAATAATGGAAATTAAGAGAAAAGGAAGGTGAAAGGTCACAGGTTGCATGCAAGGAATAAATTGAAGGAAAATAATGGAAAATGAAGAAAATAAAGACCACATTAATAGAAAGGCTTATGAGGATCAGTTGGCAAGCTCTTGGCTAAGACTTGATCAGTTCAGTATTGGAGCCCTTTCATTGTTCTCCCTCTCATACTCTTGGATACTTAGAGTTTTCTTGGAACACTCTTGGTGGGTGTGGCATACTTGGATTTTTTGAGCAGTAAAGCGCAAGAGGGCATTGGTATCAGCAGTTGCAACGGGTTTTGCTTGCAGGTACCAAGTTGCATGTATGTTTTCCTCCCTAGTTTTGGCATGCATATGGTTTCTTGGTCATGATTTGTCATTGGCATGAAGGATTTCTTGGATTGACGGTGGATTTGCCTAGCCTTGCCATTTTTTGGATAGCCATGGTGTTGTGGGTTTATTTGCTTTGTGTTTTGGTTGGTTTTCATGCTTCCTTAGCTTGGGTTATGCTATTAGTTCTTAGAAGCCTAGGCTGGACAAATGCTCTAGAGCCCTGAAATGGCTTGGGTTGAGTTACTAGTCTCGTATCCTTGGTTGGACAAATGCTCTGGAGCCTTGGAACAACTTGGGTTGAGTTACTAGTTCTGGAGCCTTGGTTGGAAAAATGCTCTGGAGCCCTTGGTGGTTTGAGTTACTAGTCCTGGAGCTTTGGTTGGACAAATTCTCTGGAGCTTGATAAAAGTTGTGGGTTGAGTTACTAGTCGTGGAGCCTTGGTTGGACAAACTCTCTAAAGCCTGGCAACAACCATGGGTTGAGTTACTAGTACTATGGGTCGGGTTGGAACAAACACTCTTGAGCCCTAGAAGGCTGGGATATAGACCGATATGATGATGGTTTTGTGATGTCCAACCGTGAGGTGTAATCACAGTTTGATGGGTTGAGGTGGATGGCATTTGAAGCCCTAGATGAGTTTCAATTGATGTGTTCTATGAGATCCCACATTGATGCTTGGAATATGGCACGGGGGTGAATGGATGAATAGAGATTTGGCTAAGCCATTCTACAGTCGGGTGGAACGTGGTAGTCCCATCTCTGGTTGGTTCATTGCATTCATTAATGGGAAATCCTTTCCCTTGATTTCCATGTGTAAAGTTACTGACATATTTATGTATTTGATGGTTGATATCTTTATTATATTTCTATTCCTATTATGCTAGTTATATGCACATTTTATGACAAAATTTATGTATGGCTCTCAACATGTTTTAACTTGTATGTGAATGGATAATGTGCTTATGTCCTAATAGAGGATAACACAACAAATGACATGAGAGATAAATGGTTCATATTAATTCTCAAATAAGTATGAGATCGCTACACTTAACTCTGTTATTTACATCTATAGATTACACGTCAATAATATGTTTGATGAAATGCTTGTCATGGCTAGTAGGGATCCAGATAAGGTCTTAAACAAGTATTTGTTTTAGTAATTTCATTTCCATATTACTTTACTTATTTGAAGAGACGGATCAGTTCTGGGTAGTGCCTTGGGCTCTGGGCTTGAAAAGTGGCTCAAATTCTGGAGTTGCTGGCACAACAATGACCATTTTGGTCCATAGTCGCTGGCAAGCAGGCCTGTGAGAGAGACTTTAAGTTGTTGGTCGCTCCCTTTCCCATAGCATGAAAGCAACTATGGCCCAAGAGACCTAAAATAACAGTGGGACCCAGGGATAGGTTCTATGAGTGGTTGACTTCTCTTCTGAAGTTTCTATTGATGATGTTGGATGTTTGTATGGTGTGTTTATGTCAGTTCCACTTCCTTTATGTGAATTAGGAGGTCGAATCATATCATAGTGGCATCTCGTTGCATGTTTACTCCAGCTGGTCGGTTTCTTAGGTAGATGTGGGAGGAGGGTGTTACACAGTGGTATCAGAGCATGGTTGCGCTCTCCTTGGGCTGTGTGTTTATCATGCTTTCATGTTGGTTTCATATGTGTTCCTTATGCATGTAGTCCACGTGCTGGTTGCATTTTCATGGTGTTGATCATGGTTGTAGTGATGTCGTCGTGTGAAGGTTGAAGGTGTTGTTGTGGAGTATGTCTTCATGTGTGTATGGTTGATTATGCATTGTTATGCACATCAATTTTCTCATGTTATCAAATGTATGTGAGGTGGTTGTTGTTGTCATGCATGAGGTCATGTTTTGAGTAGTTGATATGGTCATGAATTGATGATTGGACTTTAGCTAGAATGGTGTGTATATGGTCTTACACTCCTGTGTTATATGTCTATATGTAGTTGCTATGTATGTATAATATTGGTTATAGTTATGCATGAAATGTAAGTCAAACATTCCTTGTGAAGTTATTGTATGAAAATGTAGGTCATCATGATGCTATTGGTTGTTATGATGCTAATGTGTTGGTTGAAATAGAACAGGAGATGCAGATCATTAAAGTGAAGTTGCAACATTGGACCTCAAGGCAAGAGCAGATCGTTATACAGGTATTGTATATTTGGAATGCTGGTATGTAAATTAAGAATTGTTATATGCATTAGGGTTATATACATTAGTTTGATTTACATGCCTTTTGATGTTATGGCTACATTCATGATAGATGTTAGTTGATCAGTATAGTTATATGCACATGCGTCAGATAGTCAAGGATGGTAGTAACTTGTGGTTGTATGAATTGCTATTTTGTTTTATGTTAGAAAACTTGATGGTCATGTTATATGTTGTTGATGAGTATGTTATAGGTCAACTTGTTGTTGCTATATGACATTTAGTTTAACGATTAAGTTTTATGTTGTTGATGAGCATGATATATAGATTATTGTTGTTATGTGCTATTAACTTGATGATTAAAGTTATTTCATTGAGATCTTGATATTGTAATTTGGATTGGTCATATGCGTGATGGTTATGTTCATTGCGTTGAAGAACTTGATGTTATATGTATTGTGTTAATCCGATTTAGCCTATGCAGATGGTTATAGTTGTGATATTCAGGTATGAGCTGACATATTTGTGATATGGTGTCATACTAATCTAGATTGATTGTACATGTGTGATTGTTATGCATGAATGAAAAATGCTTATGAACTTATGACGTGGACATGTTAGTTAGTTATTGTTATGGATATTATGATTTTTGTTTAAATTGATATGTTATGAAGTTGTATCGTGCTAACCTAGCTTTATTGCGTAGACAAGATATCATTCCCTGATATACATTAAGGTATGAGTTTTATTATGTCATATATTTGGTGCTTGATTGTTTGATTATGATGTCTATTTGGTGTTTGAGTGTTTGGTGCTTAGTTGATTTATTTAACATGGGATGTTTGCAAGTTGGTTGAATGTTTGATGAATTTCATAATATGAGTATGTGTTCCAATGATCTTGCTTTAAGATGGTTTTACTAACACATATGTGTTGAGACAATTTATATGTACTTGAGTGTAGTAGGTGATAGTTGTAGCATTATGTCTAATGACTATGAGTTGACTTGGATTATGACATGTCTGTTAGTCTTGGTAAAGTTTGATTTCAATTGATAGATATGGTTGTCTTGATATTTAAAACATGTGGTTGACATGTGTGAGTAGTTGCAGGAAACATGCTTAGCATTAGCATGACGAGGTAATAATTGATGTGTTTATATAACTAGTAATTGGGTGATGTGACAATATATAGTAAGACTCAGTTGCAACAGGGTAAAGGCAAAAGAAAGGAATCAGGTAAGAATTCCTTTAAATATGTTTGGAAACCCTAATTCCAAATGAATGAGTGTGTTATATACAGAGAGTCTTCTTAACCTTGACTTTGTCTGACATTATGTGGATATGTGCTATAGTCATGAACATGTACTTGATGGGTATATTAGCCAGTCTCTAGTTGCAGGTGGATCTGTCAAGGGAATTGGAGTCCATTGAGAGATGGCGTGGATGTGTTCAGTTGCAAGCAATGTGCTTGGCACAACAAGATAAGGTAACTGGTGTATTGTTATATTTATTTATACACGGAGAATTATGTTCTTATGGCAGTATGATGCATGGAGTTACATGACAAGAGAGATTGCCACGAAATCTCGAAGAAGGCTTAGGTCGATCTTTCCTTGCAAACCATGGGGATTGAGTCATGGTGTTTGTTGCTAGTATTGTCTTTTTGGTCTTTTGGTGCTTTGTTGTGCTTGATTATGGTTTTGTTTGCGTCTTGTGCATGGCCATGCCACTTGGGTTGTGGTGTCGTTATTGGTTTCATGGTTTCCTTCTTGGTTATTTATTGTCTTGCCTTTTATGTTTTGAGTGTCTTGGGAATTGTTTGGGAAAAAGGAAATTTAATGGAGCTTGGGGAGAGTTGTGTGGTACTCAATAGGTAATATAAGATACAGATGAATCTCGGTGCATGAATAAGCACAACAGAAAGTAAGACTATGATAGTTAGTCGGATTGGTGGGGTCCATTGCGGTAAATGGACAATGGCATTACAGTCATGAAAAAGGTAACCAAAAAAGGTAAAGTAAATGGATCTAAGGTATTAGTTGCCTTTGCTATGTTGGGAATGATTGTTCTCAATGTTGTGTATGAATAAATGAATTTCTCTTAACCTAGACCTTATGTTATCTAGTAATTACGTTATGATCATGATTATGTGGATGTTTATATAGATATACATGTATGTATGTATGTCGATGTCTAACGTGATGATGATTGTTTTATGTTAATGATTATATATGTATGTATCCATGTATCTATGTTATTGTATGACAGGTTGTTAGGGATCATTCTTGTGGAGGAATGATTGTTTATGCAGGTGAATGACATGAAGAGGTTCCTAGTTTATGAGGAATCAAGTGGAAGAATAGTTGTGACAAATATACGAGGTATGTATCATGTGGTTATGAGTTGATATTATGTGATTATATTATGTCTATGTTATGGACAGGTTATACCAAAGGATACATCAATGAAATGGTAGTAGTGTGGTCTACGACATGTTGGGACAAGCATGGATAAGACACTGGAAGAAAGGTTGCTTGGTAAAGAGTCAGTGTGGTTTTGAATGCGTGGTACGACTATTGTGCATATGTCATATATGTTGTACTTGTTGCACTTGTGATGTTGTGTGCATGCATTGTGGTGTATATTTAGTGTGCGTACATGTTTATTATGTAATTTTATGTACATGGTGTAGTACAAATAGTGTTGTATGAATGTTGCATATTCAATGTTGGGTATAGATGGTGCCATGTACATGTTGGATATGTGGTATTGTGTACATAATGTACTATGTGCATAATGGATATGCGGTGTTGTGTGCATATGGTGTTCTACACATGTTGGATATGCAAATACTATGTACATATGATGCTATGTACATGTTGGAAATGCAGTGCTATGTACATGTTAGAAATGCAGTGCTATGTACAAGTGGTGTTGCGTGTATGTTATACATGTGGCACTATGTACATATGGCGCTATGTACATATAGTGTGGTGTACGTGATTGTACAAGTGGTGTTGTGTACATGTTGTGCAAGCAACGTTGTGTGCAGGTGGTGTTGTGTACATGTGGTGCCACGTACAGGTCATGCATGTGGTACTATGTACATGTGGTATTGTGTGCACATTGTAAATGGTGCAATGTACACATGGCACTGTGTACACGTTGTATAGGTGGTGTCGTGTACATTTGATGTTGTGCACATGTTGTGAAGATGGTTCTTGGTACATATGGTATTGGTGTACGTGTGGGATTGAGTGCATGTTGTACATGCTGTGTTGCGGGCATGCGATATTATGTAGTCATGGTATTGTGACATATGCATTCATTGTGTTGCACTCTAGACACGTATTTGATGTTATGTTGTACATCATGTGTAGGGGCATGTATTGTGTTGCACACCGGATATAGGCGTATGTATGTATTATGTTATGCACTTGATGTAGGTGTAGGTATTGTATTGTATACATTGGGTGTAGTTGTATGTGTGGTATGTTAGGTGTAGGTGCATGTATTTCATGTAGTTTTATGTTGTGTGTGGTCATATGTGTGTGATGCACACTATGCGTATATGCACCTGGTAGAGGAGAAAGAACTAGGTGTTTGTTGGGTGTGGAAACCGATCCGGTGTGTGTACAAAAGAACAAAGGTATATAAGAATCAATGAAGGATAAGTATCAATATTGTATTTCAGTTTTACTATGCATATGATTTATGATTTTGGTTTATGATGATTACATGTGATCTATGATTCTAGTGTATGATGATTGCATGTGATTTATGATTTTGATCTATGATGGTTATGTTTTGAGCTAACCAAATGTGATATTGTTATACATGTTGATTTGGTCAAATATGCTAGTTTGACTTGTTGTGACAGGAAGTAAATAGGATCGCAAGTATACCTTATTGACGAGCTACCAATGAAGTATGATTTGAAGTGGTTTCTATTTATATTAAATCTAATGGAATTTATGTGCTTGGTATAGGAATGCATGAAATTCCCAGTTGGGTGATTGAAATTGACAACAAGAATTTGGTCAAATATGCTAGTTTGACTTGTTGTGACAGGAAGTAAATAGGATCACAAGTATACCTTATTGACGAGCTACCAATGAAGTATGATTTGAAGTGGTTTCTATTTATATTAAATCTAATGGAATTTATGTGCTTGGTATAGGAATGCATGAAATGCCCAGTTGGGTGATTGAAATTGATTGTAAGAATCTGGAACAACAAATGAAATTGGAAAATGCAACAATATGCTAAAGCATTCAGGAACAGGGCCATTGTGGGACGCAGGTACCCAATAGTGTCCATTGATTGCCATGAGCATGCTATGACCGGTATGATGGTTTTGAGGTAAGGATATGCCTTTTTTTGTATCTTCCGATGTGAGGAAGCCTTGCCAAGGGATGGACCACTCGAGATGGGGGTGCCAACGGAACTTGGAAGGTGAGTGACCACACAGAATGGAATGACTAGATGGCCCGAGGGACTGTCTTGCAGAAAATGGAAGGTTAGGATGGATTTGTTTTGGTCATTAATATTACCAGATGGAATCAGATGCACATTGGGAAAGCACCCTAGAACAATGAGCCAATAACTGTTCACTAAGAGGACAAGTGGTGCGGGATTGTAACAATGGACATTGGATGCATATTTGACTTTGACAGTGGATTCTAAACTTCTTAGGAAGGAGGTGAATCCTGGTATTACCTTGAGGGTGGAGAAGTGAGCTTCTGGATTCCCTTGTTGCGGATGCAAACATCATATCTTTTATTTGCTAGTTGAGAAAATGTGCGTATGTGTATATTATTGTAAATATTGTATTGATCTAGATTTATAAAACTCCATAAATAGTGTGGTTATTTGCTGTTTGAAGAAAATGTGTATGTGCATATGTGGATTGTAAATACTATAATGTGTTGTGTTATAAAGCTCCAGTAAATAGTATGTTTGTCATATTTTAGCAGATGGTCATTGTAAATACTGCAATGAGCTATGTTATAAAGCTCCATGGGCAGTATGTTTTGTTTTTAGTAGCCTTTTTGGTTAGAGGTGTCACTGAACACTGAGGACGGTGTTCCCCCAAGGGGGAGGGTTCTGTAACAACCCTATTTAAAAACTCATGTAAAAATATATAAATACCATAGATGATGAGACATGTATTTCAAGTTGAATGGTGGGCAGGACATCCTAGTGAGTGTTTATTTGGTTGCTTATGGCTAAGGAAATTGTCAAAGGAAATGGCTAAGGCTTTGGAGAGGAAAAAAGGTAGTTTGGCACATTTATTTATGAAAATAATGGAAATCAGGAGAAAAGGAATGTGAAAGGTCACAGGTTGCATGTGAGAAGGAAATTGAAGGAAAATAATGGAAAATGAAGAAAATAGAGGCCTTATTAATAAAAGGGCTTATGAGGATTAGTTGGCAAGCTCCTAGCTATGACTTGATCAGTTCAGCATTGGAGCTCTCTCATTATTATCTCTCTCATACTCTTGGATACTTAGAGTTTTCTTGGAGCACTCTTGGAGGGTGTGGCATACTTGGAGTTTTGGAGCAGAAAAGCACAAGAGGGCATCGGTATCAACAACTACGATGGGTTTTTCTTGCAGGTCTCGAGTTGCATGTATGTTTTCCTCACTAGTTTTGGCATGTGTGGTACATGCATGTGGTTTCTTGGTCATGATTTGTTACTGGCATGGAGGATTTCCTCGATTTGTGGTGTATTTACCTAGCCTTGACATTTTCTAGATAGCCATGGTGTTGTGGGTTTATTTTCTTTATGTTCTGGTCTGTTCTCATGCTGCCTTAGCTTGGGTTAAGTTATTAGTTCCTGGAAGCCTTGGTTGGACAAATGCTTTGGAGCCCTGTAATGGCTTGGGTTAAGTTACTAGCCTCGTAGCCTTGGTTGGACAAATTCTCTGGAGCCCTGGAACAACTTGGGTCGAGTTACTAGTCTTGGAGCCTTGGTTGGACAAATTCTTTGGATCCCGATAAAAGTTGTGGGTTAAGTTACTAGTCCTAGAGCCTTGGTTGGACAAATGCTCTGGAGCCTGGTAACAGTCATGGGTTGAGTTGCTAGTTCTAGGAGCCGAGTTGGAACAAATGCTCTTGAGCCCTGGAAGGATGGGATAAATACCGATCTTATGATAGTTTTGTGATGTCTGAACGTGAGGTGGAATCACTGTTTGATGGGTTGAGGTGGATGGCCTTTGGAAGCCTTGGATGAGTTTCGATTGATGTGTTCTACGAGATCCCACATTCATGCTTGGAATATGGCACAAGGGTGAATGGTTGAAGAGAGATTTTGATTAGCCATTCTACGGTTGGGTGGAATGTGGTAGTTCCATCTCTCATTGGTTCATTGCATTCATTAATGAGAAATCCTTTCCCTTGATTTCTATGTATAAATGTATTGATGTATTTATGGATTTGATAGATGATATGCTTATTGTATTTTTGTTCCTATTATGCTGGTTCTATGCACATTTTATGACAACAGTTATGTATGGTTCTCAACTTGTTTTTACTTGTATGTGAATGGATAATGTGTTTATGGCATAATAGAGGAGAATGCAACAAATGGCATGAAGGAACAATGGTTTATAGCAATTCTCAGATAAGTATGAGATCCCTACACTTAACTCTATTATTTATGCTTGTAGATTACATGTCGATGATATGTTTAACGAAATGCATGTCATGGCTAGTAGGGATCCAGTTAAGCTCTTGAACAAGTAATTGCTTTAGTACTTTAATTTCCATGTTACTTTACTGATTTGAAAAGATGGATTAGTTCGGGGTAGTGTCCTAGGCTAGGGGCCTAAAAAAGTGGCTTAAATCCCAGAGTCACTGGCACACTGCATATATGGATTCAACACCCTCAAAAACCCCTGGGGCACTTCGACTGTGAAGAGTTTACCCATCAAAACTTGTGATTTCAATGAATCCCTACCAGATTCTAAAGAAATTAGATAAGAAAATAAACTAGATTTTTTCAAAAAGTCTAATAAGTAGACACTCCAAAACATAATCATATTTTTAATATTTTTGTTTTTGATAGTTAATTTATATTATTATATTAATTTCTTTTTTTGGTTTATTAATTAAATTTAAATATTTATTTTCAATGTGTTTCACAGACACTAAGTGGTCGCTACATCCACGAGAAAATCCAGGTAGATCAATCCAAAGGGATCTACCTAATGATCAAACTAGCAGGGACTAACCCTAAAGTCGTTGAGGAGATTTGACCCTGTGACGTCCCAATTGGAAAGGTACTTAACAATGAGAACTCGACCAACTAAATTATCCCTTAGGGACAATTAAATTTAAATAGTATATTAACATAATATATAATCAAAATGTCTCATTGGAACTTTTGATGGGGTGACATAAGATTCCATTTGTGGATGTGGTGCTAGGATTCCTATTGAAGCAACTTATTTATTCAACTTCTGCTGGAATTGAGAATTTATAACTAAAAATAAGGTGGAGATTATAACCCTATGGGGTATCTTATTCTATGCTAGATGGATAAATCTCAACGATATACATATTTTCAGTGACTCAAAAGTGGCTATTGATTGGATTAACATAGATACTACTTTCGCCCCTCCCGTCCTCCCGTCCTTGTTCACTCGTCCTTGTTCACTGGATGCAGAGGATTCAAAATATCAATGAATTATTTCATACAGTTACCTTTACACATCTGCATCGGGAGCTCAACATGGAAGTTGATGCATTTTCAAAGGATGGGTTGATTATGTCACCCGAGCTTATCAAATACGCGGCTTTCTGACAACGTATGCAAGTAAGATCAGGCCCCTTTCCATTTTTTGGTTTTGTAGGATGGATGGATGCTTGACTGCTCTATTCTATACACTCGATGATGATGCCATTTTTTTTCTTTCTGTGTGTATTTCTGTTGGTGATGATACATTTGTTCTTGTTTTGGCATTTTTTGTGGTTCTTAAACACCGACTATGCGTAGATTGGAGAATGATTTCCATCTTTTGGTTTTTGATGATGGAATTTTTATTTCCCGCAGATAGGTTTCATTTCTGGATTTTTATTTTTTTTGTATATGCTCATCAAAACTCTATATGTAAGCATTCTTCTGTGTCATCACTATAGCCCCTAATTTTTGCATGCTTCCTTTCTCCTAGCAAAATTAAGACCAATGTGATTTCGAGAGGATTCGATCCTCACTATTTGAAGAGGATCCATCTGAAGATCCCGATCAACATGATATTTCTAGGATCGCTCTGTTTATTTTATTTAACACCAATATTATTGAGACTTTCCTACGATTTAGGGTTTTAAGAGCCACAAATTAGAAAGTTCTTAGAGCTTCTTCCATAAACAAAATTTGAAGGTCCCGTTGATGGAGATGGAGACATGAAATCTGACCCAGAGGAAGAGATGATACTTCCATGTTGAGTTGAAGTCAAAATTCTCATTCCAACGCTTTAAAACCAGGTTTAACCAGGGATCCTTGAAAGGACCGATTCTCTTCCCGAAGATGGTTGAAAAAACCCTATATTTAATTAAAAGGGAGATTCAAAATGTTATTCTTTGTCATAGTGAACCAAGTTTTTTCTATCAAGGGGATACCCTCTCAGATAAGTAACTGATTCACACTGAAATATCCAAAAAGGCTTTGTTGGCATGGCGCTTCTACCCTGTTAAGGATCCACTCCACTCCATCTGTTGTAAAAAATAGTGATCATAGGATTAGAGGAAGGCAACAATGCATGGAAATCGAATAATGGCAACCACCACTCTTAGATGACACAATAACATATAATAGTGCAATAACACAATGCCAACATAATCTTATTGAACAAATACATTACATATAAATAATGAAGCATATCAGTGACATTCATTCGCAACTAACACAATATTTGTTGTGATGGATCAAGAGATTTTGTTGGATTAAATCCAGTGGAATTGATAGTGATTATTTTTTATGGTCATGGAGCTCTTTGTCACAAATTTATAGTGTCTCCAAATTCTTAATACAAAATTGAGTTGTTCTCAAGTTTATTTCAACACTTGAGGTTGTGTAACATCATTTTACCTCGAGTGTAATGGCTTGGCTAGGGTATACTTACTACAACTAGGGTACGCATATTCCCATAAGGTATGCCCATAACTTCACCTTAAGCTAAGAGATGTAGTTTAATAATAATAGGCATATGACTCCCAAGCCACTATGATGGATGCAAGGTCGTGGCACCTGACCTTAAGTGTTGACACAAACTTGAGAGAAACCCAAGTTTGAAAAGAAAACTTGGAGCACACTGTAGGGCCATGACAAGTGGTATCAAACTATACTCTTCACCACTTTGTAAAGGAAAGGTGTTGTTAGAGCTACTTTTAAGAAAATGTCAGTGCTCTTCACCATTATCACTACTATGACAGGTGGTATTAGAGAAATTTAAGCCCCCTTCATCATGTCTAAGAATACTTGAGGAAAAGTCATAGGTTTTGGGACGAGTTGCACACATAGCCACAAGAGGGACTTGAAATATTGGAAATTGCAAGCTAAATAGTGCCTTGATGCAACATGCAACCAAGACAATTTGACTACACATAACAAAGTTTTCTTAATGTTTCAACAATATCACAGGCTTGAGGCTACAAGGTGAACCAAGTCTTTGACACTTGGGTAGGATTTTCATACATTGTGTTTAGAAGGATCAACCCATTTTTCGCTTGCAACATGGAAAACACAAAGAAAGAGTGATGGAAACCGTGGCCATGTACGTGGGCACTGGGACCAAGAGATTTTGTTGGTTTAACTAGGTGCAAGTGGAAACTTTGAAGCAAACTAGTGTGAGTGTTGATGCTTGGGTTTAGAGTTTGTAGACTTTGAAAAGCTAATTAGAGACTTGAGCATTGCCTACATTGGGATTAGTTAGGAGGAAGGTCATCTAAGATGGAAATATCATTACAACAAGGAGGTGACTAAAACTGCATAAATCCAAAGGTGAGAATATTGCTTGTTTCCTTTGTTGCCAAAATCATCTTCCCAAGGATTTCTCTTTAAAGAAAAAGTTGTAAGACTTGGAAGAAGTACAAGTCTGATTGATTTTGAAGGTGAAATAGTAGCCTAAGAGTAGTAGACTTCAATGTTGGAGGTTTTGGGCGCCTTGACAATATGTCTAGGAAAGTTTGTGGTGGAACATCATCTTGTAAGGTGAAGCATGAATGGTCTTTGTTTTGTGAATGCAATTGTAAGTGGGTTGAAGATGGTAGTCTTGGTAGACACCAATGCAACTCCAAAATTTGTAAGCGAATGAACCATTACACCACTTTATTATAACCTCGAAAGCATTATGGCCAAATTCAAGGTGGTGAACTAAGTAATGAAGTTGGAAAAATTAGTAATTCATTCTATGCCTTTGAAGGTTTGGGAATGGTTTGGAAGTTTTAACTTGATAATGGCTCCATTAGATGATTGTATAGTCATCTTATGGCACAACTTTCTCAATCTTTCCAAAGCAGTTATTGTGCCTCATGAGCACTATTTGATGTTCTTAGATGGAACAAAAACTTGTGGTGTGCCTATGATGATTAGAATAAAATTGGGAAGGATGCCAAAACTGTCAACCATGAAATTGATAAAGGTAACTAGTGAATTTGCAGGAAGCCCTACTATCATCGCACAATGGCAAGAAGAGTTGGTTTTAGGAAAAACGATTTTGGGTGCCAAAGATGGTGAAGACTATACAGAGTAGGTTGGAAACATTAGAGACTTTGGTGTAGTCATTCTTGGAAAAGTTTGAACTATTGTGCACTTTGGGGAAACAAAACCCAGATGTAGGAGGTAAGGTTGAACTTGCACTAGAAATGATAACAGAGGTCATTGGGAAAGGAACTTAGCAAGAAATGACTTGGTACACATGTAATTATGCACAAGAAGAACTATAGGCCAAATAGATGTCTCATTTTTATGAAAAATAGTGCAAGTGTTTGGTCTTGGTAGTGCAGAGGCACTCAACTATCAAGACTCTTAGTTAAATATAGAAGGGGGAGACTGAGATTTCATGATCATGATGAAACTAACATTGTATGGTTTCACATATGATTTCTAGTTGATGTTAGACTAGTTAAGAGAATGGAGTTGTAGACCATTCAAAGACCACTGGGTTGTACAAGGTAACTCAAAGATAGTGGCATTGGAAAATCCTTGTCATATCCTTTTCTCTAATGTGTCACAAGGAAATTGAGCACATAACACTTGTGGAAAATGTTCCTTGGAAAAATTCTACTTTGGATGTGACTTAACAATGTGTAGGTAAAGGTGGCGATCTTTCCTTATTTCAAAAGATTTGTACAAAATGACTAAAATGTGGATGGAAAACATTGTTTTAGGCATGAAGATGTGCATTCTCATAGACTAGATGTGACAATTGGGTTGATCACCCAACTAATTCAAGGCATGAGAGAGCTAAATTTACATAAATATGGCAAAGTTGGTTGGAGTACTAACGTTGTAGTAGATTTAGATGGTGCACCACCCAAACATTTTTTTCATCCTGATGAAGGTTGGATTATCGTAATAGTAGGAAATTGTAACAACATTGGACTTAGATTGCAACTATAGTATAAGGAAACAACAAAATCAACATAGGTATCTAATGGCATTGCAACATATATGGCAAAGGCACTTTATTCAAATGAATAATTGAACAATGAAAAGTTACACATGCAATTCTAGTGGTAATGGTGTAAAGGGTTGAAGATGCCAATTATATATGGATACATGGCTCCAGGAAACAAAATTTATGGAAAGTGGATTCCTAATTATGTTTCCATGAATGACAATGACTTTAAATGGGGAAGGATTTAATCCCCTAGTGTCATGGACCTATAGTTTTCCAAATTTTTTCTTTTGCAAATTTGAGTTTCTCTCAAAATCTATTTCAAATCCTAAAGTTTTTTGGTAGTACCTCACCTTTATTTTAGTGCCTTGGCTAGTATGCGCTTATTACAAGCAAACTATGCCTCTTCATTGAAGGTCTTCCTATGACTTTTCCTTAATCTACAATCTCTCAAATGTGAATCCTACTCAACCAAGATCATTCAACAATAGGAACACATCCAACCACGACTTTTAAAATATCCTAGTAATACTTATAGTTAGCCAATTATTAAATACCTATTCAACACCATACATTGTAAGGAAAAAAAACATTCATCCTGGTAAAGACACTATAACCCACGTGTATAAGAAACATCCAAAGTAGATACTTTAACCTTATTATGAAGAATGTTATAGATATACAACAAGGGAGTTGTAGCCTTCTATGTGAAACTCTATTATAGATGAACAATGAGCATAAGACAATATTTCCTTTTGCCTACTACCCAATGAACATACACAATCCAACCTCTGAAGCAACCACGAGCTTGCCTCTTACAGGTCCTATCATTTTATTCTTTCTTAGTTAGTGCAATTTGCTCTAGTGTTCCAACCTTGAACTCGGTATGATCATAGAGATCCTTTAAACTTGTGTGAATGATGATGAATTATTAATTGATGCCTTAGAACCTTTGAGGTATCCACTATTTATATAAGACTTGTGTTTCACTAACAATTCCCTCCAAGACTAAGTGCACCCAAGTGCCCACATTTCCAACTTCAACTATGCTTGATGGTGTCATTACCTCCTTCATGATTTGGCCTCCAACCACCGAATGTCCAATGAAATTTCACCTAAATTTCCATTCACCCAACAAGTGTGTTGAAGTGCACTCAAAAAGGGTGTTCCCAACAAGCGCACTCGATGAATGTGCACCGAGTGGTTCTATGCACAATGACTGTGTTAACCAATTGTGCTATGTGGATGCTTTTAATTGAAGGAACCCCCACTATCTATCACAAACCCTAAGTATGGAATTCCCAACTCCTTGAGTCTACATTTAGCCTAAGCACCCAAGTCCTTAAAATATAATCAATTTTTCTGTGTCACTTTGTCCATCATGCAAAGTGCATGTACGTAGATGAGATTTTCCATGACAACGCTCTTTGTGTTTCCTCATGTTAGAAAATCAAAAAGGCAAAAATATTTTCTTATATATATAATTACTTGTGATTATTTTATATTTATGTTCTTCTTTTATCTTTTAGTTCATCAAGTAATTACCAAAACAATAGCACAAGGACAATAGATGTAGGGGGACAAGCAAGGAAAGACCCCTATCTAGGGGAAAAACCAATCAATAATTCTTCCTTCAATAGTTTCTCGAGATAATCCAAGATTCTTAACCTAGACAAAATACTTCCTCCACACCAATTAAACCCTGAATCCTTATTGCAAATGATAACCCTTCAATAGAAACTTTGACCTAGTAGCATCAACTTGTAGTACTAGCTTTGACCTAGCAACTAGTAGTAGCATGAACAACAACAACTTCAACTAGAAAAAGAAAAAATTTGATCTCCCTAGATACTCCTCTTGAGTGAGAGATAGATGTCCCAAAGTTTCACACTCCTTTTCATTCCCTTTCCACCTTCTTCTTTAACTTCAAATTTCCCAACTTCCGGCTTCAGGAGATCAAACTTAGAGAGAGAGAGAGAGTTAATTGCTCCAAAGGAATTTGAATTTCCTTGTATATATAGCCTTCCAATGAGGTCGAATAGTCCTTCTTGAGGCCGACTTGGTGTGGAGGGGAAAAATAGCATATTTGACTTAATATTAATTCTTTTTACATGATTTAAAAGCCCAAGAAGGGTCTCTTTTAATGGAAAATGACTATAGTGACTTAGAATAAATCCTAGAAATCCTAAATGGGGACTTTGACCTAAAACAAGATGACCCTAGCATGAAAACCATGCTTTAATAATAATAATAATTTCTTCATTCTTTTGATAAACACATTTCATTGTGACTCAAATATATTTATGAAGACCGAACCTAGTTACATATTTCAACACTCCCTCTTAACTAGGGAGGTATTCATAATAAAAAGTACAGGGAAGATCTCAAAACACATGAACCATGAAGAATTTAGGCACTGCAATTTCATGTACTAGATCCCTGACCAGGGGAATCTATCCAAGGTCTCTCAATAGTTTAGGCACTACAATGCCAAGGACTAGATTCTTGACTAGGGAAATCCATATGAGTGGGACCAACATGGACTAAAGATTTCAACCTCTCTAGGTACCATCAATCTTACTTGCTAACCATCAACCTGGGGATATAGGTGTGTATCTAAGGTCAGACATCCATGACCAACGCCACCTTCCCTACTTCGGGAACTAGACATCAACACAAAGTGTCGGCCAGATGTCCTCCCAGGCAATGTGTCTCACACACAAAGCGTCGACATTCATGATTATTCCAATTGGTAACAAATCCTCCTCGATCAAATAGATTGGTAAAAACAAATATCTCCCGATCAAATTGATCAATAACAATAAGCATGTAAAACATGCTCTAATATATTTACCTGTACAAGCCTACAACCCCAATTACTAACAAAATTTCAAATGTATATAAATAAATACAAACCTTCGGGGGTTTTCTAGATAAATGATGTTGCTTCTCAATTTATCATAATAGGAGTTCCAAACGAATCTTGACAGAAGGTTCCTTAATCATACATTTTCCTTTCCTACTTCACATGTAGTAACACTCTACAAACATATCCAACTTTCTTTATTTCAGCAACCCCTCAAAATACATTCTCTAATTTCTTTCAAGGTGTCCATCATGAATCTGATATGACCTCTCTCTCAAATAGGGAGATTCCTTTCATCCAAGCTCCCTCTCAACTTAGGAAGATTTCTTTCATCCAAGCTCCCTCTTAAATTAGGTAGCTCCATTTATTTTTTTACGAGATTGGAGAATATTTTATGGCTTCCATCCTTCTCATCAAAGTTATCATGACCATTATAACTTTCTTCATCATGCTTATCAAAGAACATCTTCACCATTTTGAAGATTATGTACTTACATAACTTTAGATAACAAGTACAACTAAAACTATAGAAGCATGAAGACATAAAAACTCATAAAAACATACTTTTATACTTCAACTATGTGCTAGGGTTTTTTTTCATAAACCCTAGATCACATTATCAAAAAATTTGAGCACCGCATCAAGAGAAAAACCTTCATTATATGTAAGGCTTCAATATTTTCTTCCAAAGATATGACATACCTTACTACAAAATATTGTGAATCCTAAAAGAAATTAAAACAAATATAGTTCTACAATGCATCTAACAACTTTAAAATTCATATGTTAGAGTTCCACTAGGATTTAGTGCAAGATCCTAGGTTTCATGCATGAGCCATTAAGCTCCAATAGTCAAAACCAACCACATCTCAATTTTAGATTTCAACAATCTTAGATTATCACATTGTCATCATATATCAGAGATTTTAACTTCTACTAAGGTGTAGTTACAAACACCCTAAAATTCAAAAATATTACCATCCTAGAGAATCAAACTTTGACTAGGGCTTAGTTCCAAACCCTAGGACTCATGACTATCAACAATTAGGTACACACATATATCTATGACTTCATCATCATGCAAAAGCATATCATAACATGTGTTAGTCAAACCAAATGACACAAATACCAATATATTAAAGTTAGACATATAACAAACTTGATCAGACTAGGGTTTCGACCAAATAAACACACATATACCTAGGATTTCAATCCTAGGACATTATCTAAAATAAGGGTCTTGCTTATACATCCTACCAAATCCTAATGATCTAGGGTTTCATAACCCTAATTTACCAATGCTTCAAAGGTTCAAGATTTCAAACATTACCATTCAACCCTAACAAGTTAGGGTTTTCATAACCATACCAAAACCCCAAACATGACATCATCAAATCATCATACATTTTCTTTTGACTTCAACAATAACCCTAAGTAGGTTATGGTTTCACCTGTAATCATCAACATACCCTTAAGTTAGGGTTTTCACGAAGAACCTTTCTAGGGTTCCACACGAGTAATTAAGATATGAGGATGGTACATTTATCTAATTATGAATAATCTAATCAAGAATTTTTATGATTCAAAAGAGTTAGACACAAATTTTAGTAATAGTTTATCAAGAATTCATATCATGAAGAGAGATAAAACTTATAGTTTAAAACATACCTTTGTTTATTTAACAAACCTTGTAATTCCAATGATTTTTCCTATGAACCCTTCTCCCATGTTCCTTGAGTATTCAACAAGTTTTTCCTAAACAAGGAAAATATAAATCGATATGTGATTAATATTTAATGGAGGAAAAGCTAGATAAGTAAGGAAAACTAAAAATGAAAAGGTAATAAGATACTTATCTTTTGGAGGTTGGTGAGGGCTCCCTCCAAGATTGAGGGAAACCTATAACCTTATAAAAACAAATAAAAAATGTTATTTTTTTTTTCAAAAATATGTTAAACCTACAAATACTAGAAATCAAACAATAAAATAACTAAGGCTAAGATCAAAGGACTTAGTAGTGCAAGTCCCTTATATCCAGTTCTTCAGGTTTATTCTTCTTTGGAGATCCTTCTTCAACAACATTGTCTTGGTCTCTGTTTATTTTTCTTGTTCTTCGGATTGTCAGGACAATCACTTCTATACTGACCCATATTGTGCCATTGGTAGCATTCTATTTTGGACATGTTACCCTTCTTTCTTGGCCCTTTTGACTTCTTGAAGTTTCATTTCTTGTGAGAAGCAGAGTATGAATTTGAAACCTTTTATTCTTCATTGTTGGATGCTAATGAGATTTTTATTTCTTCTTAGGTGCAAGAATTCCATAAGTTCTGGAAGGTAGGAGCTTCTTTCCAACTGTTGAGACTTGAAGCAAAAAAACTCCAACTAGGTGGAATCAAAATATTGCAGTAATTACTAACTCCTGGTACAATTTCATCTATGGCTTGAAGTTCATCTCTAATTCTATATATCCTTACAAATAAGGAAGCCACAATGTCATTCTTTGTCATTTTTGTAGTCCTCAATCCATTCTTCAGGCTTGCTACTTGACCGATGTTCTTGATAGTGAACAATTTTGATAAGGTATCATACATATCTTGAGCATGGTCTATATTGGAAATGTATGGGACAAGATTGTCCTTTATGCTTTCTAACATCAATGTCATAGCCAATATTTCTAACTCTCTAGACTTTTCTTTATCTTCATCACAAGATTCTTCAATAGGTTATTTCACCTTTCCTTTGACCAAATCCAATACCTTGTTCTTTTCAAGAATGAGGTCAATTCTTTTCTTCCATGCCCTGTCATTTGACGCTCCTTCCAATTTTTCTCACTCTTTATTGTGTTAGAAATTTTCCTTGGAGATACTGATCTTCCTCCTTATAAGAGCTCCTTATATGATCCCTTTTTCAATCCTTTAGACTCCTTTCAGTAGATTATAAAAACTGCCTTTTTCCTTCTTCACCTTAGCTTTGAAACCATGTTAGAAAATCATAAAGGCAGAAAGATTTTCTTATATAGATAATCACTTGCGATTCTTTTATCTTTTAGTTCATCAATAAATTACCAAAACAATAGCACAAGGACAACAAATGTAGGCGGACATCCAGGGAAAATCCCCTATCTACGGGAAAACCTAGTCAACAATTCTTCCTTCAATAGCTTCTTGAGTTAATACAAGACTCTTGAACTAGAAAAGAAACTTCCTCCACACCAAGCTATCCCTCAATCCTTCTTGCAAATGTAACCCTTCAATAGCAACTTCGACCTAGTAGTATCAACTTATAGTAGTAGCTTCAACCCAACAACTGGTAGCAGCGACAACAACAACAACTTTGAATAGACAACGAATTACTTCGATCTCCCTAGATACTCCTCCTGAGTGATAGATAGATGGCCCAAAATTTTGATCTTGATGTTTTCTTCTTGCCTCCAAAATTTCACACTCCTTTTCAACCTCGTTCCAACTTCTTCTTCAACTTCACATTTCCTAGCTTCTAGCTTCAGGAGATCGAACTATGAGAGACAGAGTGAATTTTTCCAAACGAATTTGAATTGCCTTGGATATATAGCCTTCTAGTGAGGTCGAATTGTCCTTCTTGAGCTAATTTGATCTCTTTGAGGCCAAATTGGTGTGGAGGGGACAAATAGCATATTTGACTTAACATTAATTCTTTTTACATGATTCAAAAGCCCAATAAGGGTCTCTTTTAATGGAAAATGACTCTAATGACTCAAAATAAATCCTATAAGTCCTCAATGGGGACTTGGAACTAAAACAAGATGATCTGAGCATGAAACCCATGCTTTAATAAGTCATAATAATAATACTAAAAATATTTTCTTCATTCTTTTGATAAATACATTTCATTGTGACTCAAATAGATTTATGAAGACTGAACCTAGTTACATATTTCAACACCTTGTCAAGTTCCCTTCTAAGCTTCTCTTGGTTTGGCGAACTAATGTGAGATCCCAAGGTTTGTGATGAACCTAGTGTATGAGTAGGGGCATCCATAGTGTTAGTGTTGCACCTTACCAATGGGTGAAGAAACTCCATTGGATCTTCTAGGTGTCAGCCTTACATCAAGTTTTTGTGTGCCAATTAGTGACCACTAAGGTGACCATATAGTGGAGGTCCCTGAAGCTATTCAACACTAAGGCCTTACATCCTTCCCCAATAAAATTCATTTTTGTTTCTAACAACATCCTCAAGAGCATACAATTCTCCAATTTTTGTATCCAAACTCATGAATTTGTCCATGGTTGGATTCTATAATCATTTAATGCTATTGTTTCTACAATTACGTGTACAACTACTCACTGTCCATGACATTTTTTGAACAAAGATTTTTTTCCAAACTTTATCTCAAGTCTCTTGGATGCCTATGTTTCTACCACTACGGTTTCATCTTGGGTTTCCACTACTAATACAACTACCTTATGTTAATGTATTAACTCTTGACTGAAGGTTATGAAATTGTACACATGTTGCATTTTCCAATCTTACTATTAATTTGGTGCTTTTGACCACTCTGCCATGCTTCCATGCATTGAAATTCTCCAATATTATTTCAACTTAGGGGTCACCATGATAAGACCATGAGAATGTACTTCATCACACTCAAACTAGCTACTTCCTTTCACCTTTTGATCTATCTGTAACAATTCTACAGGACCAGGGCAAGGTTACCACCTTCACCTCCAATGTCAAGCCACCTACTGCAACCCAACACTTCCAACTCCTTAATTAATCTCGACACATTCTCTTCGTGCACCTAGGACCCACTACCAAATTATAGGCATCAAGTTTCCTTAAGGAAATTTTCAATGAGAAGAAATTGGCATATTGTCATCATAACCATTTCCTTCAAATGCTCCAACAGATTGTCCAAAGTTTAATAACTCTAGTGATCTAACTAAAAATATTTTCATACCTTTTATTAAGAGAGGCATGTCTACACTAGTACTTTTCTCACCTTTAACCAATCCAGTCATCTAGATAATGATTCTCAAATATTTCCAAGGAGTGCTCTACCTCATCCTATGTACACAAAGGTGGGAAAGCACCTTCCATGCCAACTTGATCTGCTTTCTAGTCTAAAGCCATCTAGGTTAAATGCAAAATTTTCTTGGTCAACTTCTCCATTGTCTCATCCATTTATTTTCCACTGTCATTATTACTACACAAGAAAAGGTATGCAACTTAACACATTCTTGAAGTTGCTTATGCATTATCACCTCCTTATACACTATCCTACTCCTTGGTTAATATATTGTCTAAAAATATATGAATGTGGAGAAGAGGATGGCATTTTTCCATTGCACATTTCATTTTTCTAATAAAATGACTCATTTATTAAACTTTCACTATTTTGGGAACTTTTATTGATGCCATAGGCTCCATCACATGCATCTAGGAAAAAAGGTACTTGTGTCTTTTAACAGTAAAAGGAGGGTGGTAGGTCTTTTCCATGGCCACATCTAACAATTGTGTTAAGGATTTATCTAGAATCCACTATAGGATTCAAACCAATAAATTTATAACCTTCTATCATGAGTGTGACCAAACCTAATGTTAAGGCACACAAAACTTGCAAGGTTCCCACTAATGTCCAGGTATCCTATACTACCATCTTCTTCCCTTTTCTTAATGGACATTTATCGACATAATAATTCTTGACACATAACCACAAGCAATATCCTTATTCTTAGCTTTCTTTCCAACTTTTTAAAATGGGTTAGGACTTTTCTCTTTCCCATTTGTTGTGCTCAAATCTTCCTTCTTGGTGTACTTTACCTCCAATTTTGGTCTTGTATTATCTATCCCTCAGAAAATGTTTACATAATGATTATTTCCACACAAAATACATGTAACTCACTTTATTGTTGCTTCATTTTCTACCTTGTTGTTAGACATCTCCTCAATCTATGATTATGCTTCTGCTCGGTTCACCAATATTTCCAACCTACAAGACAAAGTGTCAATTTTGAACCTATTTTCTTCAAAGAGCCTTTGATTTTGTTGTACAACATCCATGATATCCCTAACCAACTATCTAGAAGTCATTTTTTGATATTTTTTCTCCATTTTAGTTCTTCCAATAAATATTGCCTTGCCTAGACTCAATGTTTCATCTCTACACTAGCACTTATGCTGATAAAGTTGTAATCAATCTAATATATCTTTTGTTCCAAAGAATTATACTTGATTATGTACAAAAAGCAGATTTCTTTTCCTTTTAAGAATGCCATCAATCTTCTTTTGGACATAGTCACTTTTCAAAGTGACTAATTCTTCAATCCTCAAGCATATTACCTAAAAACAACAAAGAAATTATCAATTTCATAAAAATGACTTACTTGGTTTCCCACTACACCAAGGAAAAGTAGCTACTCTATCTAATATGCAAGGCACTTTGTGGTCACATACTAGGCTCATTCCAAAACCTTATGTTATGTCCAGGTATCCTATACTACCATCTTCTTCCCTTTTCTTAATGGACATTTATCGACATAATAATTCTTGACACATAACCACAAGCAATATCCTTATTCTTAGCTTTCTTTCCAACTTTTTAAAATGGGTTAGGACTTTTCTCTTTCCCATTTGTTGTGCTCAGATCTTCCTTCTTGGTGTACTTTACCTCCAATTTTGGTCTTGTATTATCTATCCCTCGGAAAATGTTTACATAATGATTATTTCCACACAAAATACATGTAACTCACTTTATTGTTGCTTCATTTTCTACCTTGTTGTTAGACATCTCCTCAATCTATGATTATGCTTCTGCTCGGTTCACCAATATTTCCAACCTACAAGACAAAGTGTCAATTTTGAACCTATTTTCTTCAAAGATCCTTTGATTTTGTTGTACAACATCCATGATATCCCTAACCAACTATCTAGAAGTCATTTTTTGATATTTTTTCTCCATTTTAGTTCTTCCAATAAATATTGCCTTGCCTAGACTCAATGTTTCATCTCTACACTAACACTTATGCTGATAACGTTGTAATCAATCTAATATATCTTTTGTTCCAAAGAATTATACTTGATTATGTACAAAAAGCAGATTTCTTTTCCTTTTAAGAATGCCATCAATCTTCTTTTGGACATAGTCACTTTTCAAAGTGACTAATTCTTCAATCCTCAAGCATATTACCTAAAAACAACAAAGAAATTATCAATTTCATAAAAATGACTTACTTGGTTTCCCACTACACCAAGGAAAAGTAGCTACTCTATCTAATATGCAAGGCACTTTGTGGTCACATACTAGGCTCATTCCAAAACCTTATGTTATGTCCAGGTATCCTATACTACCATCTTCTTCCCTTTTCTTAATGGACATTTATCGACATAATAATTCTTGACACATAACCACAAGCAATATCCTTATTCTTAGCTTTCTTTCCAACTTTTTAAAATGGGTTAGGACTTTTCTCTTTCCCATTTGTTGTGCTTAGATCTTCCTTCTTGGTGTACTTTACCTCCAATTTTGGTCTTGTATTATCTATCCCTCGGAAAATGTTTACATAATGATTATTTCCACACAAAATACATGTAACTCACTTTATTGTTGCTTCATTTTCTACCTTGTTGTTAGACATCTCCTCAATCTATGATTATGCTTCTGCTCGGTTCACCAATATTTCCAACCTACAAGACAAAGTGTCAATTTTGAACCTATTTTCTTCAAAGAGCCTTTGATTTTGTTGTACAACATCCATGATATCCCTAACCAACTATCTAGAAGTCATTTTTTGATATTTTTTCTCCATTTTAGTTCTTCCAATAAATATTGCCTTGCCTAGACTCAATGTTTCATCTCTACACTAGCACTTATGCTGATAAAGTTGTAATCAATCTAATATATCTTTTGTTCCAAAGAATTATACTTGATTATGTACAAAAAGAAGATTTCTTTTCCTTTTAAGAATGCCATCAATCTTCTTTTGGACATAGTCACTTTTCAAAGTGACTAATTCTTCAATCCTCAAGCATATTACCTAAAAACAACAAAGAAATTATCAATTTCATAAAAATGACTTACTTGGTTTCCCACTACACCAAGGAAAAGTAGCTACTCTATCTAATATGCAAGGCACTTTGTGGTCACATACTAGGCTCATTCCAAAACCTTATGTTATGTCCATGCCTCTCAAGATTTGGCGAAGAGTGCCCAAGTTAGCTTTGATACCACCTATCACAATAATAACAATGGTGAAGAACACCAAAACTATCTCAAAATCAACACTTATGCTATCTAATATAAGTGTAAAGCCCTTGATGTAATTTTAAAGCATGTTCTTCATACTTGTGTCGAAAAGAAAAAAATATAATTGACATATTCTTCATGTCCTTACCAAAAGAGAAAAAATATAATATTGAAATTTGATTATTTTGAGTCCAAATAAACCAAGTAAGACGCCACACAGTTCAAGTCAACCCAACATCAAATGGTACCCATTTGACCTCATGGAACAGTATAAATAAAGGACTCCTCCTCCTCCAAAAGGAAGTTCGATCAAGCAAGTTCAGATTCATCATAGAAGGTTATCTATGCTCCTTTAGGCAAAGTCAAGGAAGATGAATTGGATGAAGAAAAGGATGAATTTTGTTGAAGGATAAGCTTACTTCTCCTCGCACTTGTGGAAGTATTCTAGGCATATTTTCTAAGCAGACCGAATTACTATATGATGATGAAGCAGGACAAAGTTCAGTCTTAGAAGAAAAGAACATGTCAAGTTCTCCAAATAGAAGAATTAATTGATTGAAGGGCTAATAGACCAGGTTTGATTAGAATTATGCTAATGGTTAGTTTGACCTAGGGTTTGGCTTGCTACCTCTCTGTTGAACTTAATGATTTCTCTAAGAAGAAAGGTTGTTGGGATTTTACCCCATTTGGGTTTTCCCAGGGTAAAATATTGTGTTCTTGTGTGGCAGTCTCTTTATGATCCTATTGGCATTTTTGTTTTTACTGTTGATATTCTTTGTGCAATTAATTTATGATGAATAAGAAATTCAATAAAAGATTAACCTAAGATAATATCATAAGAATTAATTGTATGTTTAGAGGACCCTTTAAAATTCAAAATGGTACAAGACCGTGGGTGAAAGAGCGTCCTAAAAATGGATGCCTAGATTTTCCCTATTGTCAATGACTTGAAAAGCTCTAATCCAAAATTCTTAGGAGGACAAAAAATCTCAGGAACCTCAAGAGGTATGAAATTCTCAGAAGGATAAAAGGCCTCAGTCCCATCTCAAGTAGGCTAAAAATATCAGAATCTTGTGCAGATGCTGAGATATCTCAAGGAATTTGAGATTTCTCAAGAGGTCAAAGAGCCTTAGAACTAGGCTACATAAATTGAATTAATATCAGGACAAGGATCTAACTTTGCTTGAAAAGTGGCAGATACTTTGCAGAAGGAGACCTTAACAACATTTTGAAGATAATTTATAATAAATACATTTTGTTGTTGTTGATATTATCATTGTGCTATTGGAGTAATATCTTCACTGTGTTATGCTTTAGAGAATAAAATCTTGAATTATTTTGAAAAGGATATCAAAAGGCTCATTCTGTTCCTCTTGTCTCTAAAGTCCTGAAAATAAGTTGACCATTGCAAAAGAATGATTATTGTTCAATAATTCAAAATCACTTGTCGGAAGGATAAAGGTCGAGGTACAAAAAAAGTCTCAAGATTGTTGTAGTAAGGGCTAATAAAGATAGCAAGACCAAAGAATCTCAAAAGAGCAGTCTAAAATTACCTCGGTCAATATAAAAGTCAGTGAAGGTATCTTTCAATCTACCGAATTTTGCTTGCATTATAAGATATGTATGTTTTCTCTCAGTGATATTGGTCAAAGTCAAAATTCTTTTCAGAAACAATTACAAGGTTGAAAATAAAGTGTATCTCCCTCAAGTCTAAAATGAAAATCAAGAAAAGATTGTCTCAAAGTGTTGTTCCTCTACTCAAATCAAAGACAAGTATAATTGAACCTATTTAAGCCTATCTTAAATCTCAAGTAAATACAAGTTCAAAGTATTTCCTATAAATAGATTTGTTTCCTTGGCTTGATCAATAGAGTGAACATCTATGACAATATTCATTGAAGACCTAAAGGATATGTGTTAAAGAAATATATTTTTGAAAGATTGAACAATTTTCTAAGTCATTCTGAGATATAATGACTCCCTCACAATATGGTTCAATAGTGATAAGCCTAAAAGGAAGAATAAGAAATATGAGCCAATTCCATTTTTGCAAAGGATGTTTGGCATCCTCAAAATGAATTGGATTAAAGTCTTGTACATACATGTGTAAATGATATCTAGTTGGTACAAGAATATGTCACCATATCATGTCAAGTATGTTGGAAATTTATTGCATTATTATATATACATAACATAGTCTAATATATAAAGTTCCTTTATGAGCCAAAGGAAGTTAAGTAGTATTGACATTACACATTTGACAAGATGGAAGAATTTTTCATTTTGACATTTTTCTTGGCTCCTAAAAGTTTTTGTGAAAAACATACTACAATGTTAAATGTTCATATGTTAATCTAAGCTTTGATCCATCCTTGAAATCTTTGAATGTGATGAGTATGATAGTACGATATGGGATGAAGGTGCAAATTATGGTATGTCTTGTAATATTGAAGCCATCATATTAAAGCAAAAAACATAGTATTGAATGTTGCAAGATGTTGATGCCTAAAAAATTGCAAAGCATAACTTTTTTTGAGATGGACAAGGAAACATACCTTGTTGGAATGAGTTAAGAAAATGTAACAAGAGGCTAAGTTCCTCTCCAAGGTTAACTAATGAAGTACACAACTTGATGAAGTATAAACTACTTGGGTTGAAAGGACCATATCATGTTTAAACAAGAATACATGGTTATAAATAATGCATTATCTAATGGGTTTGTCATATGTCTTTCTTGATGAAGACATCTCATTATAATATCTATAATCTTGACATATTTTCTTAGTCTGGTATCTTTATATGTTAAGGGATTGAGATTCTATGAAAGGAAAATCTTGTAAAGACTATTGGACTCGAAAATCTAGGGTTTGGGAGAATGAAATTCTTGACTATGAATATTCTAATATTTTAGAGATTTGGATATCTAGGGTTAGTAAACCCTAACAAGCTAAAAGGGCTTGGACAAGAAATCCCTAGGATTTATGGACAAAATCCTAGTACTAGACGTTCTTGCTAAAAGAGGAAACCCTAGATCACGCAAGGAAGGAATCACATTGATGATAAGGATGTGGTTGATTTGCAAGTTGGATGCAAGAAGACTAACTATCAAGAGGTAGCTGACATTCTTCTCAAAATATAAGTATTTATATCTCTCTTCTTGTTTGTTACTATTGTTTTTGTTCTACTAGTAGTTAGTTTATTGTGTTTGTATCATTTACTTGGTTGTAATTATTCTTTCATGACCTCCTAGTGAGGATTATAAGTATGTAGTGAAGGTTTCCAAGGCTCTAGCAGCAGATGAAAAGAAAGGAAGGACAAAGCAAAGTTGTGACAAGAGGACTCTACCAGAAATAAGGATTTATGTTGAGAGACATTGTCTTAGTTGGGATATGAGCTAAGAGGGAGACATATCAACAATATTGAAGTATGCCTTGATCTATACTAAAAATAATTCAATGGTGACTTCCAAGAGAAAGTATCTATAAGATGACAAGAAGTATAAAGAAAAGGATTATCTTAGTAAGAGGGACACGACCATGAAAGGAAATATCGTCGGGTACATTTATGTTAAAAGGTTTACTTTTTTATGATTTCTATTTAAAATTACATAAGATGGATGCAGAGATTGTCTTCCTTGATGAAAGTAGAAGTGTACATAAAATATACCTTAAGCTTGTGAGGTACATGAAGAAGTCTTATGTTTGTAAGAAAAAGGAAGTCTTTGTACAAAATCAAACTTGATGCACTTGGATTGAGGGATCAAGGTCAATCCTATATGATTTTTTGAGGAAAGCATAAGAACTCATGTGTCAAAGGGAGTAGCACTGGATGAAATATTTGTGTTAGAGGAAGTAGTCAAGGCTTCTTCAGAAACCCTTGTTTTAGATTTAGAATGATTTTACGTATGGATTCAAAGTGAAAGACTTTTGACTAAGATAGCTAATTCACTTTAATAACATCAGTGGCAGAGGGAGCAACTAGATTTTCCACAACAAGATCTACTTCAGAAAGGATACATAGTTAAGGTAATCTGAAAGTAGCCAAGATGATGGATCAAGTGAAGGAAGCAAATCAATTTATGGTTGAGCCAAGGAACTTAGCTCAACATGTTTTGAAGTACCAACATGGTACAATTGGTCATGGCACACTCAATTTTGGTTTGAAGAGGACTCAAATAGAGAAGTACAACTGCAAGGATTCACAAATTCAAATTGGGAAAGAAGTGCTAATGACATAATGAGTTTTTATATTGCTTCAGTTTGAACTCTGATCTCATGGATGAGTAGGAAGTAGACATATGTTGCACTCATAGGATGAATATGTTGCAACTTTAATGGAAAGTTGTGAAGTAGTATGACTTCAGCTTGTAGGATTGTTTGATCAGGTGTCGATGGCATCCTTATGATAGGTTTAGGCACCTTGAGATCTAGTACCAAGATATGGTACAAGAAAAGAGTAGTATGGTTCCATTATCACCAAGCAGATTGTCCCATGTCAAGCTTGGATTGATTAAGCATGTCTCTCTCAACAAGGGGGAGTAATGAGACAACAACATCAAAGAATAGTCATTCTTATGAAGTATGGTGCTATACCTCTTAGTGAGAGAGAGTGTTTATATGATAATCATCATGGACAATCATTCTCCTTATGTCAAAGATGTTGACTAGCTAGGGAGAATGGTACTAGAAGCCTGGGATCACTCAGTTGAGTGTGTGACTTTTAGCATGAGGCTTAGTATCTCCAAATAGGATGAAGAGCTCATTCATAATTAGGCTTTGTATCTCCAGATAGGACGAGGAGCTCATTTAGCATTGGGCCTAGTTGCTCATGTAGGGTGTGTCGTTTGGAGTTTCACCATGAATCAAAGAGATTGACCAAGATGGTGAACTGAGTCTAGTCTAGGTCAGAAGTATCAACCAAGATTATTGGTCAGTGGTACTAACCAAATTTATGGTGACTAATTTATGCTAAATGTCATGCCACGTGTTATGAGTATCAACTAGGATCATGGGTCAATGGTACCGAGTAGTTGTGGAAACTAGTTGATGATGATGATTTACCATATGTTAGAGTTGCTGACTAAGTTATGGTAATTATATGGTGATGATGATGACGCTGATGATGAAATGTTATAACCATTTCTTAGAGAAATTTGTCAACATGAGAACATCTAGATAATCATTATGAATACCTCCCTAGCTAAGAGAGAGTGTTGAAGTTTGTATCAATGGTCGGTCTTCATAATGATTATTTTTAGCTCTTGATGTATTTTAAAGCATGTTCTTCATGCTTGTGTTGAAAAGAAAAATATAATGGACATGTTCTTCATGTCCTTGTCAGATGAGAAAAAATATAAATACTGAAATTTCATTATTTTGAGTACAAGTAAACCAAATCATCCTCCACATAGTTCAAGTCAGCCCAACATCAAATGGAACCTATTTGGCCTTATGGAACGGTATAAATAAAGGACCCATCTATTATGAAACCAGCTCACAAAAAGATAGAAAAGATAATTGAACGCCTTAGAATTTAGCCTCTTTAAGGGGGAAACCTCCTTTACATTACAGAAAAGAATAATTCTTGGATGATTCAAATGACAAAACCTCCTTTCTATAGATAGGATCTAAGGGGTCACAATATAACCAAGCCGACCTAACAATAATAATATAAAGGTACAAAAATAACAATAGAGGGATTCTATGGGGCACAATAATAACAATAT